>JARJLG010000285.1:0-106287 GCA_029448575.1 Mycena maculata | reverse complement strand
TTCAGACCCAAAATGAAGACTTGAAGATGGAACGAGATGATGAATATATCCTGTGTCCTGGAGAGGTGGCTGCATGAAGGAAAAATGGTGCAGACCTTTACAGCATATAAGAGAGTTGATCAGAAGATCAAGCCTGTCTCCACTACATATCCTTGAGAGTTCCGTGTGCGACGGACGATTCCTGAGGATCCAATGTTAACCTTGCCAGAGTTAACACCTCATCTACCCGACTTTGTGCCTACTCAGAAAAATAACTGCCGAACGATTGAAAGAGTTAGAGATTAATCAGGATGGTTTTCTGTCACCAGAAGAGGCCAAGTTATTTCACTCATATCATGTTGCTCAATGAGCAAGCTTTAGCTTTCACTGATATGGAACGTGGGACATTGAAGGATGAGTATTTTTCACCTTACAAGATACCAACGGTGCCACACATTCCCTGGGAATATAAAAATATTCCGATTCCACCTGGAATCTTGAACAAAGTATTAGAGGTTCTGAAACTCAAAATCGATGCTGGAGTATATATGAGCCTGTGAATCTGGTTATAGATCTCGATGGTTCTGTGTGTTGAAGAAAAATGGAAAGTTACGAATTGTCCATGATCTCCAACCACTGAATGCAGTCTCCATCCGAGATGCAGGAATGCTCCCATAATCGACGACTTTGTTGACGGCTTTGCAGGACATCAATGCTATACAGTATTTGATTTATATTGGGGTTTTGATGCACGAAAAATGGATCCTGAGAGCAGGGACATGACTGCATTCATGACTCCTCTTGGGATGCTGCGCATCACATCTATGCCAACAGGATACACCAATTCGCCAGCCGAGTTTCAGAAATGTATGACATTTATTCTGAAAGACGAAATCCCAGATATTGCGAACATATTTATTGACGATCTGCCAATCAAAGGACCCAAATCCATTTACCCAGATTCAGATGGGAATCCTGAGACCTTGAAAGAGAACCCAGGAATCAGGAGGTTCATTTGGGAACATGCACTGGATGTTCATCAAATCATGCATAAAATCAAATGTGCAGGTGCTACCTTCTCTTCGAAAAAGACTCAGATATGCCGGAAAGAGGCTTTGATAGTAGGACAATTATGTTCAGGAAATGGAAGGAATCCTGACCCTGGCAAAGTTGATGCTATCATGAAATGGCCACCATTGAGGACACCTCGAGAGGTACGCAGATTCTTAGGACTTTGCGGTACTGTCAGAGTCTGGATCAAAGATTATTCTAAGATCATACGACCCCTCACGGAGCTCTATCGCACAGGAGTAGAGTTTGTGTGGGATGAACGGCGACAACAGGCATTTTATGACATCAAGAAAATCATTGTATCCGCACCCCGCACTTCAACCTATCAACTACACTGTTGATAGACTAGTCATCCTCTCGGTTGATTCCAGTTTTGAAGCTACTGGAATGATTTATCTCAGATTGACGCCCAAGGACGCCGTAGACCCCGCTCGATATGGATCTATCCCCATGAGTGAACGAGAATCCCGGTATTCACAACCAAAATTGGAACTATTTGGTTTATATCGAGCTCTCAGACACTGGCGATTATATATAATCGGAGTTCAGAATCTACATGTCGAAGTTGATGCCAAGTACATCAAGGGCATGCTTAATGAGCCAGATTTACAGCCTAATGCTGCTATTAATCGCTGGATTCAAGGTATTCTAATGTTCGATTTTAAATTAATCCATGTGCCTGCCACACGATTCCGAGGACCAGACGCCCTGTCACGACGGCCATTAGCCTCGGATGAGAGTGCACCTGATGATGATGATGAATGGTTGGACAACATTGCCTTATACACTACACTCATTGATGGAGCTGATCTTCATGTTGACTCAGATTATATTGATCATAATTCTGATTCACCTCAATCATTACCAACAATCCTTGCAACCCGAACTGCTCAGGAGCAGAATCTTCGAGACATATTCCAATTCTTGCAGACATTAGAAATTCCAGATGACTTAGATCAGCAACAACGGCGCAGATTCATCCATAAAGCTTCAGGATATTTCCGCAAAGCTAGCCAGTTATTCAAACGTAACGGCAGCAGACCACCTTTATTAGTTATCATGGATGCAGCCAAGAGAACATCAATTTTGATGCAATCCCACGAAGAACTTGGTCACAAAGGAGTCCATGCCATATTCAATATTTTACGCTTACGATTCTATTGGCCACATTTGCGAACTGACATACAACATCATGTCAAATCATGTCATCAGTGCCAAATCCGGAATACACGGAAGATGGAATACCACCGACCGTTTCCACCCCAGTACGTTTGTTCCAAAAAATCTATGCAGATATAATGCACATGCCTGTCGGGAATAATGGATACAAGTACATTGTGGCAGCCCGAGACGATCTATCTGGAATTTGTGAAGCTCGAGCATTAGTTGAAGCCACTTCCCAGGCAATAGCCGACTTTTTCTGGGAACAAATATATTGCCGATATGGAGCACCTGATCACATGGTGACAGATAATGGATCAGAATTCTTAGGCACATTCAAGATCTTGCTGAAACGAGTAGGAATCAAGCAGGTGCATATTTCACCCTACAATAAGCATGCTAATGGAGTTGTAGAACGAGGTCACTTTGTTCTTCGAGAGGCCTTGCTCCGTTCATGTAATGGAAAAATTCGGCAATGGCCGAGCTTGCTCCACTTAGCTTTGTTTGCAGATTGAATCACTGTCAGCCGGATCACTGGTTTCTCGCCCTATCAGCTTCTTCACGCCACAAACCCGGTCCTTCCCATGGATCTGATGGAGGCCACATTTTTGGTTGATGGCTTTCACTCCGACATGACAACTTCAGAATTGCTAACCTTACGCATTCGCCAGTTGGCTAAACATGATGAGGATATTCAACAAGCAGCAGAGACTCTAAAGAAATCCCGCTTTGAGTCTAAGCAACAATTTGAGAAGAAGTTTTACCACAAATTAATCAATACAATTTTCGGACCCGGAGACCTGGTTCTTGTTCGTAACTCACGTCGAGATATGGAACTCACTGCAAAGAACTACGAGAAATATCTTGGTCCTTATGTGGTGACCCGAATGAATCAGAATGGAGCCTATGAACTACGTGAGCCGGACGGTACCCCACTCAATGATGGCCCTTATGCCCGATTCAGAGTCATTCCTTATATTACGCTGAAACGCTGACTTTATGAACAACTGTGCAAGCGTGAATCAATGACTATCAATGTGTAAGCACCAACAACCACTAAACCAACACTAAACAATAATCCAACAATCAAACGATGCGAGGTTCGGGGTTCCAACCAAGTATTAGGTTGATGTTTGAGTAGTTCTAGGTAATAATGACTTTAGCTAAACTGATTGTGTGGTTCCAATAGCCGATCCAAAGACTCTAGTGAAGTCTGGACGAAGCAGAGATGGGTTTTTATCACAATGGGGTTGGGTGGGTAGTTACTGGTGTCCTAATTGACTTTAGCTAAAATCCCTTTCTGTGTTCTCGGTCCGTTAAAGTTCCTTGTTCTGTCTCAAATCCGTGTGCGTGCAATATCCTTATGAAACCCGATGTGACCCGATATGATTCTAATTTCCTTAAGGTTCCACAATGCACAGATATGATCCAACAATGACAATATATTGACCAAGAGTAACAAAAAGAACTATGCTAGTTCCCAGCGGTACTCCGAATAGATACAAGACTTCCCAGGCGACAATACCAGTAAAACTGATACGTCTAATAAGAAGGGGTGGATCTACTGGCCTTCCACCTAAAACCTAGCTGTATTTATACAAGCGGGTGTGTCAACAAGATAGACAAATAAGTAATACTGCTGATGTACAACGGGTAAACGGGAACGGAGAATAATGTGCTCCGTGCCATGGATCAGTTCCTATAGCTGTTGGTAGTTAATAGAACCGTTCAAAGAACCCCTTGTTCTGATATCTGGACAATTATAGATTGATATTTCTGATGCATGTGATATCAGCCCCACTACGCCTTAGTGAGCACTGATGTATGGTTTATTTTGGTCGCCCTCTCAATACCCAACTGATCTGTGCGTGACAGGCCCAGCATGGACGTGTATTCTTGGCAACCCTCTGTGTTGCCCGTGTCCTTCCGCGGTCCAAGCACGTGATACGGTTACTCCCGAACAGGAACCTCTTTGGCCCACGGTTCTCAATCCTTTTCCCGTTAACCCTTGACCCCTTGTTGGTTCTCCCGCGTAGAGAGACATCTGGATGGATGATATGTGTATGTCTTTGATATATAGCACGCAGTAGATCGTCCCAATTCAATAGAATGGTTGGACATCGACTTTAGCTAAAGTCGCTGAACGCCTGCTGGACCGTTGACCCTCGTGGTATCGGTGGCCCAGTAGCCCTCTCAGCTCCTCCAGTGCGTAATGCTTTTAACTGACAGCTCAGACCTTGCTTCAGTCCTTACAGTGGCAGAGACAATAAGTAGTGTTCTACTCTAGTAAGTAGAACAAAAGCACTAAAATATGGGTATTTCAGGCTTGGCTATTTTGCCTGCTTATCATCTCCCCTTTTCATAAATCTTGACTGTCCCCAGTCAACAATGCTCTTTTCCAGGTGACTCTTTATCGGTTTAACCGGTTTTTAATTGATCGCAGATCAACGGAAGCAGATCCTGATTGACGTCCCTGTCAATCAGCAGCCCGTGATTATTTCCAAGGTATATTCGCCTATCCGTTACACCCCATTCATTCGTACTTAAATAGTTTGTTCGTCGATAACTGAAGGGTCTTTGACCCATCAATTTCCCGATCAATTTGCCCAATACTGCTTTAGTAAGCCCTGCCTGCTTGGCCCGGATTTTAACTAAAGTTCGATTATTTCAGATCTTTCGGAGTGAAAGATTCCCCAATCACTTTGTATCCTCAAGTCCTTTTTGTAGTGAACATATTTCATCAAACTCAGTGTTCTAAGTTTAATTCTCGGATCACAGCGGCCTAACAAGTCCAAACTAAATTTTTCTTGTCTCACGCCACTCATGTCGACCTCAACTACCCCGCGTACTGCCTACAACATCCTCTGGGATCCTTCCGCACCTCTTTATAATTTCGAAGATGATATAGAAGTCTACCCTGCCGGCCTATTCCTGCCGCCTTCAGATCTTCCCCGCGCTCCCCAATGGCTTCCCTTTAGTTTGGAACTTCAAGGCTACACATTGCAACAGGGCGAAGAAATCTCTATCTTGTTCTTAGACTGCCCTCCCATAGCTAGACTTGTCGGAATTGCGTGCCTCCCAGCGCGTTTGGTCCGTGTTCATCCGGAGTATATTGCCTCCCTATTCCACGCGTCCCAACCGGCCTTCGTACGTGTTTTCACACGTCTTTCACTGGTCTTAGCTGTGTTTTTAACTCTTCTTTTACCAGGACACCTATGTCTTAGCTAGGAAGGCTAAGCTGACGCCAAACTCCGATACCCTTCGTCGCGTAGTGTCCACTTTACAGTACGCTGTGAATAGTTTGTCAGAGGAGCTCAGGACCAGTGCGTCCGCAGAGTTCTTCGCGCTATTCACGGATCTTCCTGCTCCCGAGGAAAATGTCCGTGAATTCACCCTTTATTTTCGAACCCCACTAATCGCTCCCAATTCGATAGCTCGCACCCTTGGCCTTCAATTTTCGCCGAAACAACTGCACCTCCGATTCTCAACACTGCGGGTTCTATCTTGATGAGCAGGATCACGGATTTTTCCGAGTTTTGGACCATAGGGAGGTCCGCAACTTCGGTCCTCTCCTGCTTCGAGACGGTATACCCGACATCACCGATCGTCGGCAATTTTATGCTACAATCCGCTTGGCCCGGCCATTCTTGGTACATCTGTCTCTTCTGTTCCCTGTCCTGTATCTTCCTTATGCTCACACCTCCTGTTAGGTTGCGTTTCGAGCGGGGCTTCCCCAGTCCGGTTATTCCCCTTCCGAGACCGTTACAGCCTGGTTCAGATCCTTGAACTGGCTGCACGCTCTGCTCCCGCGTGCCAAACAAGATTTGTTGGATTTAGCTTTATACGAGCCTCTTCCATCCGTGGTGCGTTATTTCATCTCCGGGTTTCAGCCCTCCTAAAACCCCTCTTGCTTAGTATCGTTCTTCGATACCTCGCGACTTCACCATCCCTTTCTCGGATTTCGTTGCCCCACCTGAGGTTCCTTTTCCTGAGCTGGTTCCTTCGACAGTCTCCCGCGCCGTAACTCCTCAGGCGAATGTGGTTCCAGCCGGACACACTTCTCCTGTTCGGGCAATTCCGGGCTCTCTGTCTTTTACCCCACCGCATCGCTCCCCCGTCGTAGGGCCACCAACCGGTACTCCCTTTGGGAACGTGACAGGTTGGAACTTGGTTCCATCTGTTTGTAGTACCCCTGTTCATTCTCCCCGCGTTCTTCAAGACATAGATCAGTCACCAGGGCATACTCCTGCGCCCCCAGACTTGGATCTGGTCCCGGAGACCGAGGTTGTGGGAGAGCCCGAACGTAGTGATGCCGTGAGTTTTGCTTTTTAGTGTTTTTGTTTTTCAAAGCTGCTCATCGGTTACCACTTGTTCATAGGGACATATTTCTCCACCGCCAGCGAATCCTGGCCGTAAACCACCTTTGCGAAAGACCCCCGCCCCTGAAAGTATGGTTACAGTCCCCCCTTCGCTTCCTAAGGCCGGTCTTGCTAAGAGGGTACGTTTTCACTTGGGTTTTTGTTGTCCTCGACTTTAGCTAAAGTTCTTTCTAGGCCCAATCGTCCCGTAAAGGTGGTCCGAAAGCTCCTTCACAGCGTGGACGCCCTATTATAACCCAGCACTCTTCTGCACCCTCAATTTCGGTTGTGCCTTCCGATGGTTCGGAGTCTTCTTCCGATTCCGCTCCTCTGCGCCGTCGTTACCAGCTCCGAAAACGGAAGCCAAGCCCCGCGCCAGCACCTGCGAAACCTCCAAAGTCCAAGAAGCCTAAGCGCTCCCCAGCTCAGCCTTCTTCCGGAGAAAAGTCTGATGCGCCGGCAGCCCCGAAACCCAAGGTCAAGGCGCGTCGTCGCACTGGCCGCCCCGTTCTTCGAGCACCGGGTACCGAATTCCAGTCGGCCCCTCAGAAGCCGGTGGACTTTGTTTCTCTGTTGGAGTGCGTACAACCTTCGTCCCTTTTGGTAAGATCCGTCTCTTTTTTTTCTCATCCCTTTTTAACCTTACGTTCGTCTTTCAGCAGAATCACGGTTGTAATAACTGTGGCTTGATTAACCGGAAGTGCGAGCCGGCGGAGCGGATCGGCGACAAGTGCTATACTTGCCGTCTGATGGGCTCGTCTAATTGCTCTCACGACCGTACTGCTCAGCAGACGTGGGACACATCTCATCGTGTGTCCCGATACGCGAGATTTTCCAGCGACAGTGAGCATAGATCTAGTCCTTTCTCATTTCTTCTGACTCTCTTCTCAGCTCTTAAGTTGCAAATCAATACCGTTATGCGCGACCACCATGCCCTCGAACGTCTGCATGAGGCCCTTACTCACGCCGAGACTCGATTGGTCGAGTCTACTTACGAACTCTCAACCCTTATTACCGATCACTATTCGGCATTTGGGGCTGAAGCGACCGAGGCGTTGTACGGCGTCCCTGAAGACATGCGCCATGTCTTCACCACTCTTCTAAATCACTTTATTCAGACTGAGGTGGCCCCTGCCTCTGCGGCCAACCTGGATGCGGTTTTACCTCCTGGCCCTTCGTTCGACTGGTTTGGATTGTCCCAAGAAGATCGTCAAAGGTGGAAGGCGGAGCTCGACGCAAAGGCTGCCCAGATCTCAGCACGGTACGATGATGATATTATTGACGAGGACGAGGTGCGTACATCAACCTGATACCAGTTTTCGCGCTTTTAACTAATATCTAGTATTCTGCTTTTCCCACAGCTTGGTCCTACTGATCCACCGGAGACTGGTGGATCCCACTTTCCTGGGTCGCTCGAAGACCCCCCCGCTTGATTCCCTTTGACTAGGTCAATAGTGATAGCGTATTCCCTATTTCTTGGACCTTAGCTAAAGTTCATCCGTTCCTCATCCTTGCTTTTCCTAGCACATAGTTTGTTCCTTTTCTTTTACGAATCAAATGTGATTATATTTGTCTTAAATAGGACTTCTTTATGCTTGAAATGTTTTAGCAGTGTCCGAGTGCCCAGGTTGAGACCGGCTTTCGGAATAGCTCGGAACACTGGCTATTCGGCTCGGTTTTTCCGTTTGCTATTGATAGCTTTTGGTCTGACGTGATCTGATAGGCGAGTGTTTAGATGTTTTGCCATCACCCTGGCGCCTCATCCGTGCTTGGACGCGTATTCACCCAAGGAGCCTAGGTGTAAAGCAATGCGTGGATTTTATGATGGTATTTTTGTTCCCATCGTTTCTTCTGCGTGTTTAGCTTCCCAAGTTTCCCCTTTAAGCTGGCCAGTTAAAAGGTAGGTGACTTTAGCTAAAGTCGTTTCCTGCCTTCCTTCCTGCCTTCTTGCACCATGCCCGGTGATAAGCCGTGAAACCAAGTACACATGGATTTTGCGATTTTGCACGATTCAGCGTGTCAACACGCACTGAGGGACCATCAGGGCACTCTGACTGAGTGGTTCAGTCTATTAGCACAAGCTACGAGGTTAACAAGGACTTCTACCGGTACCTTCACAAATGGGGCCACCAGATATCTTAGTTAACTAAGGAAACTTGACGATGGTGGCAGAGAAACTAGGACATACAAGGCCTAAGGCTGCTTGCTAGGACACAAACAGCATACCAAAGAGGTTGCGAGGTCAAATATACCAAGTGCTGGCAGGCAGCAGTGGGAAGAACCCAATTATTCGCGACAAGACTATTTAGACCTGTTTTACCCAAAACTGAGGACGCGTTTGATCACGCATTGGGTCCAGACCGAGTCTGGGGATGACTTGAACAATAGGACATGATCCAGCTGTTTAGCCGCGAGGATAAACCAGAGAGAGAGAGAGAGATTGCGATATTGTGGATGAACCACCAAACCAAACCAGGGACTATGGGGTATCATTTGGAAGGTAGAAGAGTTGTGCAGAAGCTTCAAGACTATTCAGGCCCGGGACTAGAGGCTACAGACGAAGAAGACACTTTCTATCCACTTAATCAGCAATCACATGTGTCGTGTCAAACACCACATGTCTACCATATGTCTCAACAAGACACGACCAATCAGGAGCCAGGGATTAGGACTTGGGTGCCGCGAACCAATGGACATTGTACAGTAATCATCGTGATGTAAACCATAGGGCAGTAGTATAAAAGGGCAGCAGAAGGAGAGGGCAAGCTAGCACATCTAGGGGCGCTGTACACATTGTGTCAGCCACTGGAACGTCGCTCTGATAGCCGTGGAGGTTAGATTGCATCGAACGATTTATATACCAGACTCAGAATCAGAACACGGCAATTGATAGAACACGGCGATAGTCAGAACACGGCAAACAGACCCAGAACACTGAACAGAACACTGAAACCGTCGAAAGACACAAAAAGCGCAGACTTAACGGTCTTAAAACCTACCCTATACTGTCTCCTTGACGTCCTAGACGTTACTTGTCCAATACAACTTGACTTGACCAGTCAAATCTTGCAAAAGCTCGAGCGACCCTTAGTTAACTAAGCGATCGACCGAGAAACCAGCTGCTATCAAGTCTAATACTTGACTTACACCCCGAACTTGCACTCTGACTCTCTCTATTGAGGGGTTAGTTGTTGATAGTGTTGTGTGTTGTGTGTGGTTTAGAGTTCATAGCTCTGCTGCATTAGCATTTCGCATTTCGCATTCACACATACCTGAGAGTTAGCGTTTTCACCGACGATGCACCGCTCTCGCGAGGGACCGATTCACTGCGTTCAGGGCCTCCCTCGCTGAACATTCGGCGAGGTCCGTAGAGGCTTCGGCGCCATCAGCCGAGATGAGTAGCCGAAGCCCGGTGCCATCAGATCTACCAATGCCTGGGCGAGATTTTGCGAGGTCCGTAGAGGCCGCCTCGCGCAATCTTCGGCGCTGCCGGTCTACATACCTCGCCGGACAGTGCCGGACCTGCAAAATACCCTGGTTGCCTCTCGCGCTGAAACCGGTCCCACGTAGTCATGCTCAAATAGGAATGATTTTGCGAGAATTTACTATTTTAAGAGGCTGTGCCCTTCTCAGCGGCTCCACGGCCTGTCTGTCCTACCTCATGCGAGCTCATGCACCCTTCTCAATACCAGTCCTTCCCAGAAGACGATGCCAGCTACCGGCGCAAGGAGTGCCGATCAAGACAGTGAAGGTCAGATGAAGCTTGGGTGAAGCCAAGGTGAAGCCCGCGCTCCCCAGCGGCAAACGATGGCCGATAGCACCGCCATGGCCAAATAAATCACAATGACAAATCACCATCATGATCGCTCACACGCCAGAATCCAGATTTTGCTACTTTAGCTTTCACCGGACTCGAAGGCGGAGGTAGGATTGAACATTGAACCTGGGACCTATGGACCCCGATGGCGACAGGCATTGGGAGAGGCCGCATTTGGCGAGCTCAGGCGAGGAACCGCGCCAAATCATTCGGCGAGGAAGGCTCTGAATGCAGTGATTGGCGCAATTTTCTCTTTTTCAATAGTGTTCATCGATCATTGGATCTATTTCCGTTAAGGCATACCACGAGTGCGAGTTACCCGCAGGTCAATATGAGTATACCCGTGGCGAGTATCCATACTCACGGATCCGAGTACCTGTGGCCGTGAGTTTCCCACGGATCCGAGTATCAATTTTGGTTGAAAGCTTTGAAAACTCACGAGTACTCGGACTCAGAACACTACATAATATATATTTCTACTGCCTGTACAGCTAATTAGGTGGTACCTACATGATTTCAGAGCAATAATACCACTCTACAACATAAATGAGGTGTGTTTGAACCACCAAATCACTAAAATACAATCAAAACCCACAGGTACTCACAGGTACCTGCAGGTATTTCGATACTCATGAGTACTCATATGATCTGTGGGTTTTATACTCGCGGATCTGAGTATGGCTTATTTCTTCGTGAGTACTTGTTCCCACGGATCTGAGTTACCCACGGGTGCACTCGTGGTATGCCTTAATTTCCGTACGCATGACATCTGGCGCCTGTCTAACAGCAGCTTAACAGCCAAGGGGTACCCATCCTTGAAATTTCCAACACAGGGTCGGAAAAGTGAATTAAGACCCGCGCGAGGCCTACCTACCTATTAGCCGAGCCCCATATAGCAATTACCCACGGTAATATTCCGAACGGCGTGATTCTTTGGCTGAATTCAACTGAGATTGAGACAAAATCAAACGTTAATGGGCGCAAAAGTCAGTACATAAATAGATGATTGCTAATTCCAGCTCGATTCTGGCCTTACAAAATGTTCACTCCCGCTCACCTCCACTTGAAAAAAAAAAAAAAAAAAAATCTGATACCTGTAAACATGTTTTTAGAAGGTTCTAAGCAAGTGCCGAAAAGTGAATTAAGAGGGTCCGAAACCCTACCTACCTAGGAGGCTGTGTCTCGGCATCTTCCAGTGGGTACCCCTTGTTAACAGCAACTTGTGGGTGAAATTGCACCAAATGAGTAGGAGTATTGTGGTACAGCTGACGGGTGTCAATGGACAGCTGCTTTATAAATCGCCGAGGTCTAACTTGCAGTACAATCACTTTCTTTGATCCCTTTCTTCTTCCATCTAGTGGCAGAACTAGGCAATCTCAACACAACCCACCTTTCTCGTCCAGATACCATCATGTCCAGTGACATCCTGTTGACTGTTCCCAGCGTCGAAGGTGTGAGCAACCACTTCATTGGTCAAAGAGCGAATTTGCTGATAGGATACAGAGGCAGAGGCATCTGGTTGCTTCATACTCGTGCACAATCTTTTGTGCGAATGCAAAGCAGCCGGCAACACTAATGATCTCAACACTGCCATCTACTTGGGGTGTGGGCCGTGGCATAGCCCTACAAGACTTGTACTTGTATTTTTATGTAATAAGATATCCATGTGAATGGAAATTCCCAAAAATCTCAGTTTCGGACCAGGATCATGGTATACCAAGGGACCTTCAATCAATTCACCACCACACACACACCTAAGAATGAGAGAAAGAGGAACAGGCAATCAGAAGCTTGATTGTCGATTCCACTACATATTTCCATTGCAGGTATAGCGAGCAGGTTGAACATATGCCTGCCACCAAAAAGTGCAAACAAAGCATCCCAGCCTTCTGCAACTTGTTCTTGAGTCAGACGAGGGGCTGCAGCAGATGCCAGACACGTTTGGGGACTTGTGTTCAAAACATTCAGTGTCTAGGTCCTTTCCTCCTCCGTGGAGCTGGGCATCAGATGACTGTAGTAAGTGGATATGACCCACCTAAATTGGGCAGCAAGAACAGAGAAATTTAACAAAATATCCCAGGTTCAAATTCCACCAGCAACTGAGGTAGTAATATTTCATTGCAAGCCAGTGGAGATCCTGTGGGTCCTGGGGAATCCCAGCTGAAGATAGTACCAGAGAGAGGAAATAGCTCAATGTGATTGTCTCCAAGAGGAAATGGCCTGGAAAAAGAAGCTGATGAGTTATTGTAATACCTAACGTCCAGACAAGTTGATAATGTGTGTGTATGTGTGTGTATGTGTGGCGGATGTCCATAAGTACATAAAGATTTAGAAGTGATATCTAATTAACTGGTACTTATATGACCATGAGGAAAAAAGACCAACAGAAAAAGGAATCCAATCCCCAGGTTCGAACCGGCGCCTGTGGACTTCAGAAGTACGTTCGGCATTGGCCGAAAACACAGCCACTAAGTAGTCACAAAAATCCTAATAGAGTCTCTGAAAAAGACTTCAACACAGCCACTATTTTCCTTCTACTAGAAAAGTGTAACTGATGATTCGCGCAGCTTGTGAAAACCCCATGTAAAGTTTTAGAAAAGAACGAGAACTTATTACATAAGTACTCGTAACCTCCTTTATCAGGCCGCCTACATCTTGCTTCCAGCACATGAAGAACTAATGGGATGTCTAAATCATCTTTGTGTGGGGTTGACGACACGATTCAGCTATACAGGAGAGCCATTGGATCTTCAAATGGCAACCCTTCTCAGTGGCACTGTTGGTGCTGTTGATTGCATCGAGGTACAAAATCTGTTGTCAATGGTGGGTGATTTTCTTGGTCACAAGGTTTATATTCAATGGAAGCCTTACGTCTTCTAGTACACTGATCCACCGACTATCGAGGATGACCCTGAGGACATGATGGAGTTGGCCTCCAGCATTTTAACCCATTTCGATCAAGCGGTGGATTCAGGAACCCTCAATAACTGTATTTTCCTCCACCGCGAAGCACTTGCATTGTGGGCTATGCATCCACAGCGGTGGAAGTCAGTTTTGGAGCTTTCCAATGCTCTTCTGATAAAATTTCGTGTGGCTGGTGATTTGAAAGCCTTGCAAGAGGCCATATCATTGCTGCGGGAGCTCCACCCCATACAGCCCAGTCGTTGGGCCTCCCTCTGCATGGCACTTGGTATGGAGAGCAACAAAAGCTCTGATCCTTTGCACAAGGGGGAAATCCTGGATTTGGTGGGCAAGGCTGTACAATCTGATGAAGAAGCAATAGCTTTGGGGAAATCAGGGACTCATTTTCTGGAAAGGTTTCAGCAGTTTGGGAATCTCTCAGACCTAGATGCAGGCATCACAAAATTGAAGGAGGCACAGTTTCAATTGTCATGGGAGCATTCTGACAAGGGAGGCATGATTAATAATCTCGCTGCTGCTCTCCAGATTCTGTTTAAGCAACGGTGATAAGCCGAGAAATTTGTGAAACCTCAAATTTTACGAATGCATGACATTCAGCGCTCATCCAGAGGTTGGCGTGAGCTCCAAACGTGCGACTCAGAGCCATATTGCATTATCATCTTAAACTGGCAATAACAGCTTATTCCTGGAAACTTCACCTTTGGGACATTTGGGGGTTGAATCCGGATTAAGGCTCAAAGCCCATACATCAAAGTCCTGAAACACCCTCTATACGTGGGAAGGCAAAGCAATGCTCACTATCAAAGGGAGAATCATATTATCCACCTCTGGCATTTATTGGCACGCTGGGAACCTTATTCGGGAGGGAAGCACCTAGTTGTTTACACGACTTTGGCTTACCCGATGCGACGTGATGGGTCACCTGATCTAGGCCTGGACCTACAATTATTACTCCTATACCCCGGATCCGCGACAGTGCGATCACCCGATAAGCCGCAGACCGGATTAAGCTTGTACTGCGTGTTTCTGGATACCAATTAAGGGCATCTGGGGTATCATTGGAAGGGTATTAAACCATACAATCCAGTCAACAATACTAGAAGTTGAGGCATCTACCACAGAGGAAGATATGGGTCAATTACCCTATTCAGGGGACTAATTACACATATAATCCCCTGATCGATGAGGGTCATTGGACGAACATATAGGAGAGCTCAAGTAGCGAATAAGGGCGCCAGGACGCGCGCAGCTGATACCGATTGCAGGCTAATTAATTAAGTAGAATACCCGAGGCCTAGTAATCACGTACATGTAATAGTTTTTGTACAGTATATAAGGAGGGCAGAACCAGGGAGGACGGCACTGAACCAGACCCCAGAAAGTGAGGAGCAATACAGCCCTTGCGTACGGAGTTGAAGTTTAGGCTTGAATCTTTGGCTGTCAATTAGTCTCAGAATTTAAGTTCGGTTTTGGAATAGCATCAGTGGGATTTATAAGTGTCAGTTACGGGGCGTGAGCCATACCAAGTTCAAGGCGTGAGCCATTGTGTGTGTTTCGAGGCGTGAGCCATAGTTACGGGGCGCGAGCCAGCAAGTTTGAGGCGCGAGCCAAGTCAGTGGAATAAGGCGTGAGCCAAAACAACCGGGTCTAAACAGCCCACCGGATTAATAGTCCACCAAAAACAAACCGATCTAGAGCTGTTATATCTGCATAGTTGGGAAACTTAAATCCACGTTGGGAACCAACCAATAAATTCAGGTTGTGTCTTGAACACCACTTCAAGAAACTAGTTGAGACTTAGCCACCCTTGGGGGAACGGGAATTGAATACTTTCGTGACAAATATGTTTACTCGTGGTTTCCTTGGACCTATACTTGTGTCCAAAAAGACCCAAATCTCGTCAGTGCATCAAGGTCATTAAGGGAGTGTGTTGGTGTTGGAATCTGTCTATTGTCGGTTTAGTCGTGCTTAATCTCACTTTGTGAGTTAGGTGTAACTCAGCCGTTCGATAGGGGGGATTTTGGCAGTTGCATATTTAGACCATTGAACCTGAGCAACCCTTTCAACGGGAGAATGCACAGGACTTGGATGAGGCCATCCAGCTACATCAAGAAGCACTCACACTTTATCCTTCCCCACATGCAGATCATGGCATGTCTCTCAACAATCTTGCCAATGCTGTCCTTACTCGGTTTGAGCAGCGGGGGAATGCATAGGACAATGACGAGGCTGTTCAATTGTACCGAGAGCTGCTTGCACTTCAACCTTCACCCCATCCCAATCGTGGCATGTGGCTCCACAATCTTGCCACTGCTGTCCGGATGTGATTTCAGCAGCGGGGGGATGCACAGGACATTGATGAGGCTATTCAACTGTATCGGGAGGCACTTGCACTTCATCCTTTCCTCCATCCCAATCACGCCAAGTCTCTCAATGATCTTGCCTCAACTGTCTGTATTCTGTTTGAGCAACAGGGCAATGCACAGGATTTGGACGAGGCCATTCAACTATATCGAGAAGTACTCACACTTTATCCTTCCCCACATCCACATTGTGGCATTTCTCTCAATAATCTTGCCACAGCGGTCGGATCTCGGTTTGAACAGCAGGGAGATGCAAAGGACATCGAGGAGGCGATTCAATTACATCGGGAGGCTGTTGCACTTCGTCCTACACCACATCCGGATCGTAGAATTTCTCTGAACAATCTGGTGACTGCAGTCCAGGCTCGATTCAATCAGTGTGGGGATGTACAAGATGTCAATGAGGCCATTCAACTACTTCAAGAAGTATTTGCACTTTGTCCCTCACCACATCCAGATCAAAAGAGCTTCCTCAACAATCTTGCCATTGCTGTCCAAACTTGGTTTGAGCAGCGGGGGAATGCACAGGATTTGAACGAGGCCATTCAACTATATCGGGAAGCCCTTTCCCTTCTTCCTACACCACATCCGGGTCGTGTCATGTCTCTGAATAATCTTGGCACTGCTGTCAAGGGGGATACACAGGACATTGATGAGGCCATTAGACTACATCGTGAGGCACTTGGGCTTCTAGATCGTTCCAGGTCTCTCAATAATTTTGCCATTGCTCTCCGAGCTCGGTTGGGCAGCAGGGGGATACACAGGACTTGAAAGAGGTCATTCAACTACATTGAGAAGTGCTTGTACTTCATCCTTCACCCCATCCAGATCGTGGCATCTCTCTCTATAATCTTGCCACTGCCATCCAAAATCAGTTTGAGCAGCAGGGGGATGTAAAAGACATTGATGAGGCCATTGAGCTGAACCGGGAAACACTCACACTTTGGCCTTCACCACATCCCCATCGTGGTGGATCTCTCAACAATCTTGCCAATACTTGCCAAACTCGGTTTGAACAGCAGGGGGATGCACAGGACATTGACCAGGTTGTTGAACTAGATCAAGAAGTGCTCTCACTTTGTCCTCCACCACATCCAAAGCGCGGTGATGCTCTCACCCATCTCGCCAATGCACTTGTTCATTCTTACAAGTGTGGCAGAAATCCCAATCATCTCAATGATGCCATTGCTCTCTTTCAAGAGGCATCTTTCTATTTGTCCTCTTCCCCACTCACCCGATTTAAAGTTACACACATGTGGGTGACAACTGCTACCAAGCATCACCATCCCTCAGCATTGTCTGGATATCGTGTAGCAATTGACCTCCTTCCTGAGTTAGCAGCCCTACATTTAGATCTAAGATTTCGCCGGCAGCTCTTGACTATCTGAAAGGGTGCTCACCTGGCTGCTGGCGCTGCAGTCTGTGCCGTTGGACTCAGTCAATACTCAATGGCTGTTGAATTCCTGGAGGCCAGTCGTTCAGTTTTCTGGTCTCAGGCATTGCATATCCGAACCCTACTCAATATTCTGGAGATCAGCCATCCCCAACTGGCTTCCCAACTCTCTGCACTGGCCAGTGAATTGGAGCAGCCCTCCTTCCGGAATACTCTCCGAAATCTCTCAACTGACACACAGCATGAGGCCATCACAATCGAATTAGAAGGAGACCGTTGTCAATGCCTCAATGCAGATTGGCAGCAGTCCATTTCATCTGTTCAAAAGTTACCTGGGTTTGAAGATTTCATGCAGCCAAAAGGCATTATGGCCCTGAAGCAGGCTGCAGTGCATGGTCCCATTGTGATCCTCAATGCAGGGTTATCATCAGGTCATGCACTGCTTGTTAAATATTCGGGTGAAGTCCAATGTGTCCCACTACCAGATATTTCGATGCCTGGGGTCGAATTCCTGGTGAAACTTCTCAGCGCACTACTGTCTGGATCAACATTTGATTTAGCTGAATTTATCACGAAGAATTCACGTGGTGACAATACTGCTTTGCTGGAAGCTCGGCTCCTGGGTGGGCCGGAGGTTCTTGACAATACCAGCCCCAATGATGTGTTGAGGGCCGTAAAGACAAGAAAAGCTCCCTCAGAACCCAACCGAAAAGGCATGAAAAGACGAAACATGCAAAAAGCTACCAAAAGGGCTGGGAAAAGGACTTGTCAAATTGCTGATGACTATCTGGCCAAAACTTCACCAAAACACTGTCACGTTCAAGGCTCAAGAACACCCAATGGACACACAATGCGGATTGGAGGTACTCGGTAAGAGTGAGGCTCAAAGAATGATGGAATAAAAGACTAAGGAATACAAGCGACTAGCTACACTACTTATACTGTTCAACTGTGGCTATGTAACTAGTGCTAATAATATATACAATAGAGCGTCCATGTGCTACAAGCACCATAACCATGTGTTCTGAGTAAGAAACATCCTGGAGCCATGTGTTCTGAGTAATGCCCATGCATACTCCACATGTCCGCAGCATGACACCTGTCAGCTGTCCGATCACCAATCCGCCGTGCTTCATCGGCATGTTCCTGTGGGAACCTGATCCCTGGCTGTCCGATCACTGATGACTCAAGCATAGCCTTGGTGTTTAAATAGACGAGTGCTTGATTAGGCGCTTAGATAAGGTGTTGTCGCGATTAGATAACATCTGAATTGTGACAAACACTTGAAATAAATCGCAATATGGTGTTATTTCCGACTAAATGGTCTCCTTGGTGCCCTATTCATGAAATAGGCAAAAGGTGCCATTAGGTATTTTCGAATTTTCACTTGAAATAAATCGCAATATGGGGTATATATTGACACTGTCTAATCCTACTGCTAGTGTTATTTCCGACTAAATGGTCTCCTTGGTGCCCTATTCATGAAATAGGCAAAAGGTGCCATTAGGTATTTTCAAATTTTATGATCATATATTGGCCTGTCTTTTGATCCAAACCTGTTCATGTAGCCCAGGGAACTCAGTAAGAACCTTCAGAACATCATCCATGACCCTGTGGCATGCTGAATATGGTGAACAAGAATACAAAACAAGATCAACCTGAAACATGGGGTACAGGGTGCCCTGGGTGTCAATTGCCTACTTTACTGCTATGAATACATCATCCAATGCCAAAGGATGTGTTTTGGGATATTTCACATCATGGAGGAACACATGATAGGGCCAAAGTGAAATTTCCTTGTATGACCAAATTGCGATGTTTTTCATCATTATAATGCAACAAACTACCAGGAGGGTGTCTTTGTAGCTTGAAGGAACAAGGTAGTGCACTCAGGAGCCATTTCCTTTTATATATCCCCATGATATTATGGCCCAGACACAATTTATCAACTTCACTATTTTCACCCTATTATTGCAATGTAGTAGGCCTAAACCCCTCCACCCACCTTAGTCCCGTGCACTGCCTCTCATGACATCCTGTTCCGGGAACCCTGTCATGAGAGTCTGGGCCTAAACTGGCTAGTTAACCGTACCATTGCGCTATCATTTTTTGATGGCAATTTGATGTAATTCGCACGACTTCGCGTAGTGTACTCTCTTCATATCTCCCTCCTACGTGCCGTCCTGAGGCATTTTCAGGTCAGTAAAAAATGTCATAAATTGCTTTATCTATAGTCTTTACAGAAATGAACCGAAATTATCCAATCAGACCTAGTTATTCCGAGCTCAACTCGGATGACTTTGATCAAGAGCCTGAAAGGTATGAGTTTGTGACATTCTTGATTGAGGGATCCACGGAGATAAACAGTTCTTTAATAAAGGATTTGAGAGAGAACCCGGGAAAATTTTGCTTTGTGAATTCAAGAATTGTGAGAGCTCTATCTGTATCTGTGGTCCAGGAACCCCGGGTATTGCTAAATCATCTGAACCTAGACCAAGAAAGGGAACATCTGGCTGCACATAAATTTTGGGAATCCAGGGTTCTGGAGGGCTAGATGTCGCAGTGATGGTGCTGGCAGCATCAGGCTCTTGATCAAAGGCATCCAAGTTGAGCTCGGAATTACTCTTTGGGTTGAAGCCCAATACCAAGACGATCACATCGCCTTCACTTGACGCTCGAGACATCTCATTCAAGTTGATAATGGCTTCCAGCAGCGTTACTAACCTGGGAAGTGAGTTTATAGATAGGGACCCTGTAGCCACATCCCAATTTGGATGGTCGCTTGTGGTTCCTGTTGTAACAAGAACAACAACTGATATTGTTGCATGTGTACGGCTTGTCTGGCGTCTGAGTAATCATATACACAAGACGAAAAAGGCAGAAGTAATGTTGTTGCCAATGTGACAGCACCTTCGAAGTGTGCCATTCCTACGCAACTCTCAAATCTCTCAATGATCGGCCATCTCGGATTTAAATTGTGGTGGACAAACGGCAGATCAACTAATACGAATATCCAGAACCCTCAGATAGAGTCGGCAGAGACAATATGGCAAAGAAGTCTCCAACTTTATTTACGCGCCCTGAGCAGGGCCCGCAAATACAATTGAGTACAAGTGGAATAAAATTCAGAATATGAATCTTAGGGATCCGTCTAGCGTACGGTGTATACTGTCACTCCACTTTATGAACTTTCGATGGTATGCCCTCTTCCCCCGCCTCCGCACGCCTCTTATTCGGCCGACCCAGCTCCGACTTGGCCAGGAGCACGAGGGCGTACCCGAAATAGGTGTTCTCCTCCTCGCGAGGGCAGACAGGTTTCTGTTCCCGTTCCTCTTTGATAAGTTCCTTCCATGGGATTGTAATTTCCTCGAACATGTTGGTGTGTGTGTAGAACGGAATATCCTCGGGGATTGACATTAACCATTCCCATTCGGTCCCCGTCAAATCGACATCGAGTTTCATGTCGGTGTCTTCCTCTTCGGGCACCTCGTCATCATCAGTCTCTTCTTCGTCATCTCCCCGATGCTGGAGGGCGTCCATGTAGTGCACGGTGAGTGGTCTGACGGACGAGATGATTCGAAGGTTTGAGGGCTCGCTAAAATGGCGAAGGGACCAGTTGATGACAACATGGAGTAGCCTCGCGTCCGCGACCTCTTGCGCAACCCGGTGGAGGTGGGAGTCGAATGAACTGAGATCGTCAGGATGAAGGATGTATTTCTTGTCCAAGAGGATCGCGCAGGGTCGGGGTAAACGAGACAGCAGGGCCACGAGCCTGTCGTTGGAATTGGTTCCAAGAGTGTCCGGTTGACGGAAAATCTTGAATGAAATGAATGATATGTGGCCTGGCACGTTCATTGGATCCACGGAAAAATCTACTCCGGTAGCAAACGCGACCCATGTTCCGAGCCTGGCATTAGCCGCATGGCGTGTACCGCCATCTTTCATCTTAAGCACATTCTTGAGGCTGGTGTTCACGGAGGAACATGTATCACCAATGCCGACGAGAAAGGTTCCGAGGAAATCCGGGTGAGTTTCGTCGGCGTGGTGCCTGTATCGATGTGATCCATATATATGGATTTTGGACGGCTGCACCTTGATATGCTGGTGACCGAAGCACTCGGTCCACTTTGTCTGGATATCGTCAATCATATCCGGCGACACGCTGAACCCGCTGGACGGAATGGTGAGTTCCTCGGAGAGGGTGACCCCTCGTCCCAGTGCAGCGTACCACTTCTTGATCAACGGCGTGGTTTCCTGCTGCCTGCGGCTCCACCCGTCTCCCTTCGCTGACTTCGTCAGCATTGGTGAGCAGCTCGCGCCGAGTTCACCGGAAAACCTTTCACAATCTGGATGTTCGACTGTAATTCTGAGGGGCAATTTCATGGATCCTTCCGCAATTTTCGACTCTCTATCGTTTGCGATGTCATAAATTCTTTTTACAACCTTTCAGAGTATTAATGCGTCGATCTTGCCGTCAAATTTAGTGAGTACCATTGTGTTATGTAGATGGTGGTCGTCTTTTGGCTTCATGCCGTCGTAATCGCCATTCTCTTCTGTGAGATAGTTGTCCTTCCAGTGCTGAACCTGCATTGGGACGGATCCGATAGGCCGAATGAGTGCATAGGTGTCTGTACAACGTCGGAAATCCAATGCTACTGCCAGCTGGCTTTGAATCGTGGGGGGCATGGTGGGGGAAATGATGCAGTGCATATGTTCAGTCGCTGCTATTTTATAGATCGATGGACCCACGGTGTGGCCACATCCAATTTGGGCCGTCGTTTGTTGCAACAATTGGACAATGAAGCACAGCACTTGTTGTTGTCGACGATCCTGTCTTGTTTTACACAGTGAGACACTTAAGAGAGATCAGATCCGGTCGTCATATCCTTTGGTCTCCGGAGCTGCTATCGCTCCATAATTTTCGGGGGCCGTCTTGCTCCGTTCCGTGACAGACCGACAGTCCGTGATGATTGATCCCACAGGATTCGATCCCGCGCAAGGAAGCTTCAATATTGGTTTGATCAGAGGCACCGAATGTGAGTGTGCATGCCCGTGGTAGTGCGGAATGAGTCAGACTCCGAGCAAGACGGAATTCATGACGGTGCCGGTGATGCGTGCCATTAGCAATTTGCTTCCGAAGCTCTGAGTCCCGACGCTCACAGCTCAAGCACACCGGCAAAAGTGAATGTTCAGCTCGGCTGAACATGTTGCCGAAAATGATGATTTAGGCTTCCAAAAAAACTGGCCTGAAAATGCACTTGAAAAGAACAGATTCAGGGAAGCTTAATAAGGTGCTGAAATAAAGGAATTCAGCAGGACATTTGGCTGGGCTTAATGTGGTCATTTCAGCAGCAAATTTTGAGTGCTTGAAAGTGAGACTGAAACCCATTTAATGGGCCACACATTCAGACTGCCTGAAAACAACAATTTCGGTGTTACCGAAATGGTAGCCGAAAGCAATCCTTTCGGCTACACTTTCAGCTATGCTGAAAGAATCACATTCGGCGCGGCCGAGATCGGAGCTGAAAGAAGTTGTTTCGGGTCCAGCCGAAATAGCAGCTGAAAAGTGTTATTTCGGTTGGAGCCGAAAGTGCAGCTGAAAGTAACACTTTCGGAGCAGCCGAAAATAAGCGGCTGCTGGCAGCAGTTGGTGGCAGCTAACTGTGGCAGTGCAGTGGCCGCTCAGCAGCCGTAGCCATCTGACTGGGAAATTGGGGATTTTTTTAAAAATTGCATGACTAAAGCTATCGGCCGAAAAAACAAACAAGATATTCTTGAGGGGAAAAAAAAGGAAATGAAAGAAATTTGGGGGAAAGAAATTTGGGAAACATTCATATGTGAAAAACATTTATTTGACCACATTGCGGCACCAGGCCGCACAACCACAGCTTGCCGAACTACCCCTGCTTTCATCGGTGGGATAAGTGCCATACAATTATAATCTTTATAATCCAATTATTAGTATATTGCATTGCTGCTCAGCAGCCGCTGCACTGCCACAGCTAGCTGCCGCTAACTGCCGCCAGCGGCCGCTTACTTTCGGCTGCCCCGAAAGTGTCACTTTCAGCCGCACTTTCGGCTCAAGCCGAAACAACAACTTTCGGCTGCTATTTCGGCTGCAGCTGAAACAACTGTTTTCGGCCGTGATCTCGGCCGTGCCGAATGTCATTCTTTCGGCATAGCTCAATGTTTGGCCGAAAGCAATGCTTTCGGCTACAGTTTCGGCCACACCAAAATTGTTGTTTTCAGGCAGTCTGGATTTGCGGCTCATTAAATGTTTTTCAGTCTCACTTTCAAGCACTCAAAATTTGCGGCTGAAATGACCACATTCAGCCCGGCTGAATGTGCTGCTGAATTCCTTTATTTAGGCAACTTATTAAGCTTCCCTGAATGTGTTCTTTTCAAGTGCATTTTCGGCGCAGTTTTTTTTGAGGCCTAAATCATCGTTTTCGGCAACATGTTCAGCTGAGCTGAACATTCACTTTTGTCAGTGTGAAGACCTCAATGCAACCTTAAGGCCTCTTCAGGTTCTCGCCTCAGCCTGCCTTCGCCCGAATGCACTCGGACCCGAGCCATTCCGACTGTTCCGGCCATTTTTTCTTTTTCTCTTGAATTCTCCAGACATCACTGATAACCCTCAGAGAAGTTGAAGCTGCAGACGAGCACAATCTCAGTTGCCATTTTTTTCGCATTAGGGAAAGAAACCCACGTTCGGTGATCGGCCCGATGCCGCGAAGTTCGTACGGTAGCGTGACTCAAATGCGTCACATCAACATCACGTCGCTTGCTTTATGCCTCATCATTCTCTACGACTCACTAACCTCTCCAAATTCTCTGCATCCCACCGGGTAAGTCTCCTTCGTCGATAAAAATCCATCCCCTCAGTTTTTCTACAAAGAAACTTGCAAATGCCGCCATGAACGGCACCGTGGGCGATCTCCAGGCCTTCCTTAATCTCTGCAGTGGAACGAGACCACATTCGCAGCCCATCCTCTTCCTCCCTGTCTTCTTCGCCAACCTAGATCCTGCTGGAATTCCGGCTGCGGGCGAATTGGAATTCATATCTGCGGAACTCGGCACTCGGGTCGCCCGCGCAATTGTCTCGTTACGTGCACTGGTCAACGGTGATACCTTCCAGCTTCCAACAGCAGCCTCACTGGATTTATGGCCACGCGTCTGGGAATGGATTCATTTCATGAACACATACAGGGATGTGTTGCCCAACTCATCTGACAGGGAGACATACACAGTCTTCGTATCGTTGATCATAAGGCTCCGACTGCACCGAGAGACTAGAGACCTCATTGATGCGACTTCGGGTGTGCGCGTCGTCATTGCGCGTGCTTGGGCGGTCTTTGTGTTCGAAGACTGCTTTCGGACGGATGGGTTTCGGCATGTATGCCGATCCATGCTCAGTGATCTCAAGACGTCCAATCCAGCAAATTTTGCAGAAGTGGTCGAAGGCGCTGGGGGCAACTCACTGGCCCTTGCATCGCTGATAATACAGTACATTACTTGCGTCGTTGCTATGTCGGACCCGCTGACCGTGGACGACTTCCTCACCGGTGTAATCGCGATCCTAGATGAAACGGAGTGGAATCCCGCCTTCAAAAAAATCCTTCTATCCGCAGGCATCGTCACCGCGATCACATCGATCGTGTCCTTTTTGGCGGGGGCGACGGTGGATGGCACCGCTCTGCTCTTGAACGATTGTTTCACGCTTCTGTCCCGGATTTTCACTACCTATGCCGCGCCGATGTGCATACCGGACGCCCTCTGCGCCGGTCTCCTGCCCGCAATTTGTGTTTGCTCCGCCGCACATTCTGCTCTTCACGAACATATGCAGCACCTGCTGCGAGAAGTCCTCCCAGGAGCGATGGTGTATCACAGCGTGCTAACTTGTATCGCCACGGCCTTGGCTGGACTCGACGAGTCGGTGCGGGATCCTCGTTTTGCACGTTCAGACCTCTTCAAGCACTGGACGAAGCTTTTGCGCCTTGCCTATGAACGCGTAGCCGTGGTGCGGGCATATGACGAGGGGGAATATCGGCGCAGGAAGGCATGCGACAATCCAGAGGTAATAGTACGCGAAAACCACCCAAACGTTCACCGACTTACGTTTCGTAGTGCGGGGATATTTGCGACAAGAAAAGTATCAAACGATGCGCTTCATGCCAGAGATTACATTATTGCTCGATCGAGTGCCAGACTTTTCACTGGCAACAGGGCGGACATCGTGTTGCGTGCCGGACTCTCCGGGATTTACGCATCAGTAAGTGTTCGTACTCAACCCCCAAACATCCCGTCTCAGCAAAGATACAGGGGAGTCCGAGTCTCTGACCACACGGGACCGGTCATTCATGCACGCGCTAGCCCACCACGACTACCGCCTCGCGCAGCAGCGCATCTTCTTCGACGAAATAGAGTTCCTCCGCGAATGTCCTGACGAGCCGTATTACCTGCAATTCGACTACACCCGCGGCGCCGTCGAGATCGAGCTCCTCCCGATCGGGGCGGTCGATGTTTCGCCCACGCCTAGCAATTTTGAGGTGCAGTGGGTGGATCACGTCGCACGTGCCGCAACGAGCGCTGGGCGGATGCGGGTGTGTATAATGCGCTTTGTCCAAGATAGCAGGGCGTGCTATCGTATGATCTCCATGCACTCGAGTTCTTCGGATGTGCGGGATGGTCTGCGCCGCATTGCTAAAGGGATTCCGGCGGACGCAGAGTATGACGCGATCCGCCCGGGGCTGTTGAACGACGTTCGTGCGTTGGCTCCGTTGGATGATATCTCGATGTGATTAGTTACTCTTTCGTTCTGTATACTCGGTCTCTGGAATACTCCATTATATTCAAGTCATCCTCTCTTCCCAGGTAAAAACCCCCAGAGTCCACCAGTCCACAAATGCCGTTATAAGTGGCGCATCTCGATACAGATCAAGGGTGGGTTATTGTGCGCACGGTATCAATATATGGGCAGGTGACGCAAAAGTCGACCGCTAAAAGCTCTATCGGAGGTTGATCGGAGGACAAGTGCGGCGACGTACCTGGCAGGCAGTGAGAGAGAGCTGAAGGGCTTCATGACTGCCTGCCAAGGGACCAGCATCCTCTCGGCTGGATCCGGTTTTAACCAGAGGTCCCGCCATTCACGGCCGGCCAGTCCACCGCTGTCGATCTACATATCTTTATGTTTGGACACCTACATTATTTGATTTTGCTAAACAATACCCTCGGAGCTTTGGTCGCTAAGCTCGAGGCGATTGGATGGGGTTTTCTTTGAAAGCCGGGTTTCTCAGTAGAATAATCTTAAGTAAATAGGGACGTATTCGTAGAATGTGACGAAAGAAAGAAAGGCGTCGGACAGACAGGTCTGCATGGTTGAATTTGAATTGAATTTGAATTTATCCCACCTACCTACACTATTCTGTGCGCACACCTTTGGACAATCATCCACATATTCAAATTCCAGTGTTGGAAGATAGAGTCCAGATTGACGGCGGGCACCGAGAAGAAGGGAGTGCAAGTTCAAGGCATGAACGAGGCGTAGAAAGTCGTATGAAGAGCTAGCGCCAGATTACAATAGAGACGAATGGATTTCCGACATGGTATCGTAGATGGCGGTGTCCAGCGTCGGATGAGTAGAAAACAATCTCGTCGAGGACGTAGACTTCCGAAGAACAGATGCAGCGCATATCAGGATCGCGAAAATTCAGCCAGAAATGAGACGTAAATTGATTTCAATTCTTCAAAGAAAAGGGCTAGTAGACAGCAGTTTCGGTCGATAGAGCTATTCCGTGCTATCGGCGTCGAGGGAATTAGTAGTATACAATATTCGACGCCGCCTCGTCTGCGATTTACGTGTTCATGAGTTCACAAGCCACCCAGCAGTAACGAGCAGCCCAAACCCCAGCACGGCGCCCGCCATAAAGCGCGGCCCGCGCGTCTTGTGCTCACGCAAGACCTCCTGCTGTGCGCGCCACGCGGCGGCTTGCGCAGTGGGATCCGGCGGGCTGTAGCGTTGACCCGGGTGGCGGTGGTGCCGCGCGCCCGAGCCCGGAAGCGAGTGCGATTGCGATGGGTGGCGGCGGGGGAAGGGGGGCTCGGTCGAGGCGGCGCGGGCTCGAGGCGGGAACGGGGATGTCGAGGAGGCGTGGGCGCGCGATGAGGCACGGCGGAAACGTGCGGCGGTGTCGGCGAGGTGGCGCGCCTGGAGGGTGGAGGGCGCGGGTGCTTGCGGGGCGGGAAGGGTGTTATCGTAGGCGCGTCTGGGATATTCATGATGTAAGGGGTGTATAATGATAATTGAAGAGCAAACGCACCGCGAGACGGGATCGCGGAGGACATTATACGCTTCGGTGATTTCGTGGAATTGCGGATTGACCTTGTGGTCTGGTACATCGGGGTGGTGCTCTTTGCTCAGCTGCAATCCCACAAATTCAATCCCTGTCTTCCCTGGCACAGCAACAAACACACCGAGAAAAAAGCGGCCTGGGTGGAATGAGCTCCGATCGGCGCCATAGGGTGAGACACACCTTGACCTGGTCTCTAGTAGCTTCCTTTGAGACGCCGAGGGTGTCGTAATGTGTGCCCCGCCGGCACCCTGTCGAGGAGAGCGCTCGGCGGTGCATAGGGCACAGACGAGGATGGTGGGGTAAGACAGGCGTGTGGCTGTGCGATGAGCTTCTGGTCCTAATAGTGCCAATCATATACGTGCGCGATTTTAAATCGCGCAAATCTGATGATTGAATCAAGTGGTAGGTTGGTAGTAGCCCTAGGAAGAAGACTCGGTGCGTTCACACTTGCTTTCGATGATTGAGCGCAACCCGATTTGAAGCAGACCCCACCCGTTGATTGCCCGTTGAATTCGACTCGGGAGCCATGTCATTGCGAATTGTGCGCTTTTTTTTTTCACACCAGCTTTATAGACCTCCAACTCCACGAATATTTCTCACGGTAGCCCTGCCAAATGCTTTAACATCAAACACAGCAAGGATGCGTGCAATTACCGTCACCGCCGCCCCTGAAAACTTGAGGTTGAATCAAAGTCCCAAATGGGTACTCGGGAAGGCTCGGTAAAATTTGACGGTCAATTCAAGTACTACGCTATACGAGCGAGAAGATTCGGTTGCACACGATGGGGACTTTCTTTGTATGAATAATGTTAGCAGAGCGAAAACTTATTGGAAGTAGACCCATCCGTTTGAATCGGGCCCTAGCCATGACGGCGCTGGATCCAATCCTTTGTCCTTGACACTTCACAGTTGCCCTCACGTTTATTTTCCTTCTACTATATTCATCATTGTCGAATTTTAAGCTCAAAGCAGTCTCTGAAAACATTGCTCAGCGATTCAACACCGAACAGAGAAAGAATATGTTTAAAACTTCAGCCCCCAAGTTCAAATACTCGATGGGCAGGAAAGGCTCGGGTGCGCACGGCTGTCCTGGGCATCTAAAACAGATTTTTGGCGGCACAAATACCGAAGTAGTCCGTGCCTGTTTGACTTGGGGCCCCGAGCCATTTGCCAGTCACGAGCAGGATTTTTTCTACAACCCACTCCGAAAGATATCTTCTGCTTCTCCACCAGGCCGAGGTTCAAAATGCGAGAAGAAAGCTCGGTTGCGCACGGTGCGCTTCTGCTTTCAATTGTCTCGGGCAGAGCCCACCCGTTCGACTCGGGCCCAAGGCATTGGCGGTTGTGCATATAAGAATAATCCTTTTCTTTTCACGACTTCACTATTTCCTTCACTTTACATTTCCATCAGTGTCCACTGAAACATTTTGAACGATGGCTGGTCAACAATGAACGACGAGGTATTGTTTCCCTAAATCCGGCTTTCCACCCGCGGCGGGAAAGTTTAGTTCGCATTGCTCGGATTCAAGGAACCGAGTAGAATGTTCGGCTTTCTAATGCCTAGGGGAATTTGACTTCAACCTTTCCACTGTCCCCAAATGAGGGAGAAAGCGGAAGTTCAACCGGCTTGATCCGGTTGAGTCACAAACACATAGCGTTACGAGTCCTAAAAATTTATTTTTGGACTCGTTCTATTCGTTCTTCCCCGCCAAATTGCTTATTAATTGCTCGATGACGTCTTCGACATGTGTTGGAAGTATTTCTTTATATGGTCTTCCCTTTTGCCTTTTACGGGTTATTCGTAATATTCACTGTCAAAATCTTATGTCAATTCGTGTTACTCTGCATTTATGCTGACTCCACTCTTTTCCTTTTTGGTTCTCATCGTAATGCTTTTTGTGTGTTGTAAATGTCATGCACTTCACGTTTTGTTTGTCTCTGATTTATGGCGGTCATATTGCACTTTTAATAATCCTGCATAAATACACTGGTTATTTTCGTGATTGGAGTAACTTTAAATATATTTTCTTTTTTTGAACGTTGTCCTGGATTTCCTCTTGACCCTCCGTAACTTTTTTCCGCACTTACATTTCTTCGGCACGGCTGGGAAGCCATGTGCCTCCATGCCCGTTTGGGAAGGCCAGTCATTTTCAACCCCCCTGAATGAGGACAGAGCCTCAGGTGCCTCCACAGTTATCAAGTTCTTCAATGGCTAGAACCCTGACCTTCCCCTAAGCTTGTACTTCTATGGGCTTGAGTACATGGACCCAGACACATCAGGAAAAAGTCCAGGGACAGTAGCTGACCAGTTAATTATATCATGCAAAATTGTTGGGATAGTGGCTGTAGCTCGGGTGGCGATTATATAGTTCAATATACCTTTTGCCGATGATTATATACCTATTGTAGTCAATGTAGCTGCCTCCTACAACGGTGTCAGCAAACATAGTCCAGAGCAAACCCAACGTAAGACTTTTTTGCTGCCTGTATGGTTGATTTCCGCAGGAAAGGCAATCATATTTTATGAACTTTTTTTTGTGAAACATTTGGGTTGCAAAATTTTCGAAAGATGTGAGAGTAAACCTCTGGTAAATTGATTATCCGAGTCGGAGCATTTTCCATACCCAAGATATATTCTCGCTCAAATTTCAATTATACTATCATTGCCATTTTTGCTTGCTGAGAGTTAGTTCTTCCAATTGGCCTTTGATCCACAGCCTGAATTCATGGGGGATTAACATCCGAGCAATTGGGACCACGTATACGATGAATGAAGATGGTCAATGTCCATTTTAGATTCTAACGGTTAACCGATACCGGCCCTAATGCGTCGATCCAACACGTCCGAGAGATCCCGAGAGATCCGAGATTGTTGCCGTCCACGTGACGCAAGAAAATGGTTCGTTTTGATCCCATCAATCGCTTCTCTTTCTCTTCCTCCCGCATTCTTCCTCTCGCCAGCTCTCGCCCCCCCCTTCCCTGATTCCTTGTGAATCCCTCCGTTGTTCTCCCTCACTCCGTCCGCCTCTCAGAGCTTCCATCTTTGCTGCTGACTACAAGGTTGCTGGCCTCATGCATGATGCTACTTCACGGTGTGTCCTTTGACATCTCGTCGTCTCCTTCTGACTCTTTGACTCTGAGCAATGATACTCCTCCATGCCACCCAGCAGCCTGACAAGCTTCTACATGGTATGTAACTCTATGTCTCTCCGTTTTCTTTCTGTCAATCTGATTACATATGCACCATAGGTTTCCGTGCCGCTGCCATACCCGCGCATCGTTGGCATCACCGTGTCTCTGCCGCGCTCATCGCGACCTCGCCCTGCACATCAATGATACCACCCGGTGTGTTAGGCCCCACTCTATTCTATCTCTGTCCATTCCCTTCCCTGCCAAGTCTTCACACGCGCCGCCGTCGGGCCGACAACATCTGCTGCGATTCCGGCTAAGCTGGCATTGTGCCGAGGTGGGAGGATGCGGCCTGATTAATCTGCCGGTATGTATTGCACTCTCTCCCATTTTTTTTGTATGATCTGACTGGTCATTGCTTGTAGCCCCTACTTCTGTTGCGGCAGTTACCACCTCTACTCTCAGCAAGGTGGGCCTGGATGGGAGGCGATGGTGATGAGGATTGGGAATCTGATGGTGAAATGTACATACTTTGTTCTAGTAGTTTCGCAATAATATCTTTTGCTTTTCTACCTCTTTTTGGGATTGCGATGGATGATCCGGACGACTACAAAGCAATATGTCGGCAACATGATGATGGGGATATGAAGATATATACACCATGTGTGCCGCTATATTAGCAGGCATAGTATGTGAGAGTTTTCGCAGAGAGCTACGGTGTGCTATATAATGGGGGGTAAACGACAGCACTACCCGTGCTATCATCACTACATCACACGCTATAGTCAGTGCGATTTTTCCTGATGCAGGTACTTACTTAGTGGTGCAACTTCACTCCAGTGCCCTCACCAGAGGGGCTACATGGTATTGGTGTCCTTACAATAAAGGTTTGTGGGAAATATAATTGATATGTGATTCAGAGCCCACTGACTGACACGAGAGCTCTGGGGCATGTTCCGAGGAGGAAAGGCATATTTGTTTGGTCTTGATTTGTGATCTCAAGTGATGCACCTGGTCATGTGATCCCTGAACAGCTCCCCAAACATTTTTTGAGCCTGTATACTTCTTTTCCCAGACTGAAACGTCATAAATATCCAGGACTATGTTTTCACCAGAGCACACAAAAATATCCCGGGTTGGTCCCAACCATGGAAAATAACCAGGAAAAATACAGGTATTTATGCAGGATTATTCAAAGTGCAATGTGACCGCCATACTGATTAAATGTTATCTTTCTCTGTTATTCTGTCTCGTGCCTGTGTCTTGCCTTGTTGATAATTCTGAGTGATCACCTTTTTACTATGAGTGAATCTCTCTTTCCTTGTCTGAAATTTCCGCATAAGTGACCTTGACCTTTCATACCAACTCTCTAACATTGTTGCTATATTGTCTTCCTACCTAATACTTTTGTTACTAGCTCTTCCTATCTCGTTCGTTCACGGATGTGTCTGAAAATATGCAGGTGTGTCCTTCTCTAGGCTGAATGATGGTATCTTTGTGATTGATACAAATGATCCTCGAACTCGGACTGATGTTCTTTCCTGTGATCATCTTGGTGTCCACGTCCCAAAGGCACGGGAATTTGTGTATTTTTCCCGTGGTCGTGTTTATCCACTTATATTTGGGGAGCTCAAAAATGAACATCAATCTGTGAATGAGATAGGCATTTGTGTGAGGGAAGACCTCTTCTGTATTATTTGAGAGACTCCAGGAGAGTCTTATTCGAGGGGAGTTGCCTGGGGGTACTTCATCCCAAGCTGTCCGTCGCCGATTGGAACCTCAACTGTTCGCACATCTCCATGCTGGATGTCGGCATCACCTTTTCTAATGATGAGTCTGTGATTTCCGACGTGTTCACTTGTCCATGATAATCTCTCCTTCAACTCTCCTTCTTCCATGGTGTACTGGTGGCGGAGGCTCACAATCAAGTGGTGGAGTACAGGCAGGCAAGCGGTGGGGAAACAACAACGAAGACATGAAAATACGGAAGCAAAAACAGTATACGTACTTACAGCTAATTGCAGTACCGAAGGCGCGAACCAGAAATTCCCATTTTGGCATATGTTCAATGAATTCCCGACATCTCACTCAATTCTTCACTGATTCACATAAAAACTGGATAGATCTACTCGTGTAATTAGTTGCGAAAATATTATGTATTAGGTATTTTCTGGTTTTGGGCTGTTTTCGCACTGAAAGCTGTCTAGCATGCCAAGAACATGTCCCAGCAGCCTAATATTTTAGGATAGACAACCTTTATAGCTGAAGGGACATGTCATAGGGCCAGAAATACGCGAAATTCCTAGATAAACATAATCTTTACAATATCTCTCAATGACAAAACCGGCAAATGTATCCGAGGGAGCTAGAAGGACTGTAAATAATTTATCGGTGTTTCTGGCTCTATCACATGCTTCCTCAACTATAAGTGTTGTCCGCCCTAAAATATTAGTCCGCTGGAACATGTTTTCGGCATGCTAGATGGCTTTCGGTTCGAAAACAGCTAGAAAATACATCATGCATAATATTTTCACAAATTATTCTCCATCATTAATTGCGCATGGATTAGCTGAGTACATCTATCCAGTTTTTATGTGAATTGGTGAAGAACTGACTGAGATATCAGGAATCCTTTGAAAATATGCCAAAACAGGAATTTTGGTTTGCGCCTTCGGTACTGCAATTAGCTGTAATCAGCCTGGAAGTAATTGAGAGTCAACATCAAAAATTTTCTGCAGCACAAAAAACTTCATGGTGTCTCGTAGTTTTCAGGAACAGCTACAATGAATTTGAATGATATTGCAATATCGAATATCTAAACTTCAAGCAGGGTTATTTAAAATCTGTTGGACTTTCGGCCGTCGGACTGCCGTGCGGCGGGTTGTTGTTCTCGGGAAAAGGCAAAGTTCGGATCATTCCGCCGGTCCTTGATTTGGCAACCACTTTCGGCCGTTTCCGGTTCAATTTCTTTCTGTGACTTGTTGGTGGTTGATGACTGTACAGAATTTACCTGAGGAATTGATCCCAGGATCTGATGTCCTCCCTCTCAGGGAAGTGGTCTTGGCCCCTTACACTGCAAGGCATAGAGAAGAATTTATGGGTGACATCCGGGCAAGACATAAAGCTCTGCCCCCTACACTTCACTCTCAGTCTGGCAGGTCATTCCAAGCTGTTTCTCACATGTTGAGACTAGTACACAGGCTTCGGAGCATCACACATCCAAATATAACTTCTCAGGGGTGAGGAGCCGGAAATTAATACCCTGTACAGTGAACTAGTCTCGCATAAATGGACATACATATTGTATGGGCCTATGGTGGCTCTATCAGGTTGCGAAGTTTCGCGTAATAGGAAGAATTGAGTGGGTTCAATGGTAGCGGGAGATATTCAAAGCTGATCAGAGAAGCAGAGAAATACACCCCATATGCTGGGTCACTCACAAATGGAAAGGACTGGATCATTTGGAGGTAGTGAGGAGCATTGAGGATGCCTACCGATGGTGAGCGAGCTTTCCGAAGGCACATAGACTGTTGACATGGGAAGTCGGCTGTAGAAACAATGAATACTAGTTAATCAGATGAACATACCTCCTTTCGCAGTCCTTTCAATCTCACTTCACTAAAATTATCCCTCCAACTGATGGTCGAATCTAATGAAATGTAAGGGTACCAAATCTGGTCAAGGGTTCAATTTGCGTGTTCAATCAACAAGTGCTAAGGTCCACCACATTTTTCTAGGCTGCCATCGATCATATAGACAATGTCCTGTGGACCGGTGTGCTCCATGTCAGGAATTTAATTTTCAAGGGCTGCCCAGGCCCAATCGGTGTATATCCAGCAGTAGATAGAAGAGAAAATATTGCTATACCCATCCTTTTGTTGTACTCCTCCATCAGAACAGCGGCAGCAATGGTCTAGACTCTGGGAAGGGCCGAACGCTCCTGGCAAGCAAGCACCAGCACTTTCCCAAACCACACCATCACAACGCTGCCACGCCTGCCACACACCGGTCAATGCTACACAGAACGGGAAGAAGCCCCTAGTCTCGTGACTGACCGGGCCAGTGAAGCTGGTCCAAGTTATATCCGGTTTACTTGTTTTTTTTTTTAAAAAAATCTGCAGTGTGTTTCGTGTTTCTGCACGTGGTTGCGACTTAATGATGAGAGGGTTAATCGGAAATTCTGTGTAGGGATCAAGAAAGAAGATGTAAAAAAAAAGGACTCGTACTGCCATGCGCCAGCAATGGCCCCAAGCCCAAGTAACACTGTCCCCTTCATCCTCATCGTTAGGTTTCCGCCGCACGATGGTGCGCACGACTCGATTTGTCTTCGGAACCACCGGCAGATCCCCGATATTCCACATCCCTTTCCCCCTCTCCTCTCTCATTGCGCTGGCCGGCGTCCATCCAGACGGGAGGATGTCGAGCTCGTTTTCCGCAACAATGAACATCGGCGGAGCGGAGATTGGTGTGGATTCCGGGACTGCATGGGCCAATAACATGGTGGTGGGGCCCGTGCTGCAGGCGCACCTGTGGGCGAAGGGCGAGCAGGTGTCGGGTTTTGGCGATGTTAAGGGTTGAAGAGGAGGAGTCAAGGATACCGCAGAACGCGAATAGGATAGGGAAGGAGAACCAGGCAGGGATGAACGCTGAGCGGGTGAACGAGCCGGGTACGTTAAGTCGTATCATCCATATTCTGACTCTTGAAGATATATATTCCCTTCCAGCCATGGACCCGGCTTCGCAGCGGGGGAACCAGCCGAGTGAGTCCCATTGTTACTCTCACTCTGACTCCACAGCTGACAATACCAGCTACCAACCAAGAGCCTCGAAATCGCGCTTCCGGTGTTTCACATCCAAAACGACCACTACCCGCTTTGCATGGCGTGACGGAAACCTGTTGGCCGGTGTGGAAAGGGTTTCTGGGTCGTAAATCGCGCGTTCTCAAGATTGCGGGATTTTTTCTGGGGCTCAGGCAAGGACGCATCAGGGAAACCCGGATCTCCCATTTGGGAACCAATTGTTCCCAATTATCAACAATCAACCATTCCATCATAATTCCGGATAATTCGCATGAAATGCATTTTTTGTGGGCGAAAACAGGCCGGGTACCCATCAGGAGGTATGCCTGTTGATATAGGAATGCATCTGGGTGAATGGACTCCGTGTAGGCTGAAGGGCATTAATTTGCGCAAAGAACCAGGAATTGGTACAACATCCATCTGGCCCGGCCCTAATTCCCCTCGGCTCGCCATTTACTCTCATGTCACTTTTTTTTGCCGAGACAGGTGTGGTGAAAACGGTGTTTTTGTTGTGCCACGACACGTTTCTTTTCTTCAGGAATGCCTTATGGATTACATATTGACGGCAGGATATTAAATTGCACAAAGAACGAGGAATTGGTTCCCCAACATCTGGCCCGGCCGTAGTTCCCCGTCGGCTCTCCATTTACTCTCACGTCACTTTTGCCGAGACAGGTGTCGTGACATATATAAAGTGGTTCGTTTTGATGGGGCCGCGACACCTTCTCTTCTCTTCTTTTCCCCCACCACCACCTCTCTTTGCTCCGCGATTTCTGGTGTGGGCTCCCTCGTCTTCATGCACAAGCGACCTAATCGCCTTCGACCCCAACACCTCCCTGAACCCCTCCGCTCGTTATAGGTATCCTGCTTATCACCCTCGCGACGTTGCCACTGACACCTACTACCGTAGAAAACTGCCTCGTCGTATATATCCATGGCTTGGAGCAGGTGTACACTTGTGGGCCCTCCCGTATGTATTCCATTCCTTATCATTGCCAACCTGTTTTCTTTTCTGACTGTTTCGTCCTTGTATGTAGGAACTTCCCCCGGGGCTGCAGGTCTCTGATGCGCTGTCATCCCATCCTATTTTTCTGTTGGGAATTCACCTTCCTCTCCTCTTGTAGATAGTCTCCTCTACATCTGCAGCTGCCCGTCCCTGCGTACGATGACGTGTTTGCAGTGGTAAGCACCTTCACTTTATGCCTTATTTTCCCTGTACTCAGTTTTTTCCAATATACTCAAGAACATTTCGTGTACTGTACTTAGTTTATATCCTAGGCGAACGTACTTCCGTCCGAGAGGACGTTGTTTGGGGTGTTCTGGTCTGTCACGTCTATCTGTGTCCTTTTGAATTATTGCCGACTGATCTTCTCTGCAGACAAGCACGAGCGTGAGACGCAGACTTGTTGCGCCGCCCATTCCTACATACCTACATACCATATGAGCCTAGTTTATGTTGGATATACAAACCGAAGTCCTTGCGATGGGACTTACTCGGACCTCCGCTGTTGTACGGCCTTGCGATATTTCCCCATGGACATACTCTGGAAGGATTAATTTACTCTGACTAAATCATGTATGGGCTGTTTCTCCAAAGTGTTTACTTGTTCCCATTAATACCTATGACCTCTCGTTTGTATTTAAGCCGTAGTTCAACACTGAATTAAATCAGTTCTTCTGCGAACCTCCCTCCTCTCAGTTCATTCTTCAATAGGTTATGGGCCCCGCCCGAATCTAATTCTCCGCACACATCTATCCAACGACAAATCTATCTCTCTATCTACACCATGTCCACCCCCAACTCGAAACTCAGCGACTATTTCCTTCGCGTTCCCAAATGCGAAGCGGATGGGACAAATTGGAGCATCTATAAAAATCGCTTCAAATATGCCGCTGATGCTGCTAGTCTTGCAGATCACCTGGATCCAGCCATCCTGGCTCCCGTCGCCCCGACCACTGCCAGTCCGCCCACTGCTGCCGATATCACCGCGCTCGAGGCGCACGAGAAGGAGCTGAAGGTCTTCAAGTCGGGCCAGGCCATCGTTAAGCAGGCCATCGCAAGTTCCATCCCGGATGCGCTGTTCTTGCGTGTCAAGGACGAGAAGACTGCGGGGGATCTATGGAAGAAGGTGTCAGATGAGTTTGAGAAGAAATCGAAGATGGTTACTGTGGATTTACGCCGCAGGCTACAAGATGAGCGCTGCAACGAGACTGGGAATGTTAGAACTCACCTGGAAAAGCTCCAGACCCTTCGCACAGACCTAATTGGCATGGGTGCTGATCCGGGCGATGAAAACTTCACCGCCATTGTCCTCGGCTCCCTCCCCGCGTCCTACGATCCTTACCTCTCCGCAATCACCGCGACATCTACGCTGCTCACGCAGACTCTCAAACCCGATGATCTCATCCGTGGCCTCAATGAGGAGGCCGACCGTCATTCCCTCAAACAAAAGTCCAAGAAGGATGCCAGCGACATCGCCTTCTCCGCGGGAGAAGGGAGCCGCGGCAAGAAGGGTTCGAAGCCCAACGTCGAGTGCTATAACTGCCACAAGAAGGGGCACGTTAAAGCCGACTGCTGGGCGCCAGGCGGAGGAAAAGAGGGGGAGGGACCACAGAGCAAGGGGAAGGGCAAGGGGAGGGGAAAAGGGAAGGGGAAGGCAAATGAGAATGCCAACGCCGCCACCGAGAAGGACGACGACGGCGTGTGGATGGCAACAGCTGACTTGAACGTCAAGCTGTTCAAGGATGAGTGGGCAGGGCTCACTCAGGGCGATAGCAACGCCCCACTGGGCAGCGCGGGTTGTTGGCTGTCGGACTCTGACGACGAAGACTTCTTCGAGGCTGAAGAAGATGGCACCGTCAGCAACGCGGCGTCGGTTCCCACGATGGAGGACTTACTGGCGACCGCGAATGGACCCGCAGATACGGCCGAGAGCGACTACGATGCCTCGGACTTGCGGGGTATCGCATACTTCATGCATCTTCTCGACGCCTCCGACTCGGACTCGGATTCGGACAGCGAGCATGGCTTGATGCCGGACCTCCAGGCCGTGTCTGACAGCGACAACCAGTGTAGTTCCATGCCGGATCTGCAAAGCGTGTCAGATTCAACGGACTCGGAGGAAGAAAAGGATTTGGGGGAAAGTGATGTCAGTCGCACTGCATCGCCGGATGGACCTGACCGCCCACCGAAGGACTTGGAAGATGATATGGCCGAATGGGTCGAGATATCTGTCAACCAGTGGCTCAGCAGTCAACAGGACATTGAAGAGGAAAAGATTACCTCGTCCTTTGATTCAGCAATGCTCGCCAACGAGGCGGGCACTCCCGGCGTCGAAACGGAACTCTACGACTCGGGCGCATCACGCCACATGTCGCCGTACCGGCACAGATTCATCAACTTCACTTCCATCGCCCCGAAATCCATCACGGCCGCGGACAACGGAACGTTCCAAGCTATTGGACAGGGCGACATGCGAATTAGCATACCGAATGGGAAGAACACAGCCACAATCCTCCTGAAAGGAGTTCTTTACGCGCCGAAACTAGGACTCACCCTTGTTTCAATCAGCAAAATTACTGATGCCGGTTTTGCGACGTTATTTCGCGACGATTTCTGCAGGATTTTCGATAAGCAACGAAAGATCCTGGGGGTTATCAACAAGAAGAACGGCACTTACCGCGTCCAACACGAGTCCACCGCGGGAACTGGAGTTACCGCCGCCGCCGCGATCGAGACTGTCTCAATTGATGATCTCCATCGACGGATGGGTCACATCGCGCCGGAGGCCGCCAAGTGTCTTGTGAAAGATGGCTTGGTCACTGGGATCAAGCTCGACGCGTCCAGTGGGATCGAATCCTGTGCATCCTGTGAGTACGGGAAGATGCATAGGAAACCAGTCGCAAAAGTGCGAAAAGAGCCACGGGCTGCCGCCATGGGCGACAAGATCCACTCGGACGTATGGGGGCCATCGCCAACAAAAACGATCAATGGCCGTGAGTACTATGCAAGCTTCACGGATGATCATTCTCGCTGGTCACGACTTTACATCCAGCGCTCGAAGGATGAAACCTTCGATTCATACAAGGCGTACGAGGCGTGGCTCTTGACACAGTTCGGTGTCAAGATCAAGAAACTCCATTCCGATCGCGGAGGGGAGTACTGGAGCAATATTTTCGACGCTCACCTTGCCCAAATGGGGACGGAGCGCAGCTTCACTGTCCACGACACCCCCGAGCACGACGGCGTTTCGGAACGCCTCAACCGTACGGTCTTGGAGCGCGTCCGTGCGATGCTACACGCCAGCGGTATGCCCAAATTTTTGTGGGGAGAGGCCGTGGCGCACGCGGTTTATCTGAAGAATCGCACATCAACACGCGCATTGGACAATAAAACACCATACGAGATGGTGTACGGCAAGAAACCCGACCTTTCACGGCTGCCTGAGTTCGGCGCGAAGGTCTGGGTCCACGACCCCGAGGGAAGCAAGTTGGAGGGGCGCGCAATCGACGGCCGCTGGGTTGGCTTTGATGAAGTCAGCAGCGGGCATAGGATTTATATTGAAGGCAAGCGTACAATTGCCGTGGAACGGAGCGTTAAACTCGTCAAGGACGACGTGCTGGTACCCATTCCAGTCGAGCTACAGGTTGAGGGGGAGCAGGAGGATGACAATCAGTCCTCGCCTGCAAATTCAAATCCCAATACGCACCAAACATCTGTTCCACCCATCGTACCTGCACCTCCCGCTGCAGCAAAGCAGTCCCCACCGAAAACTCCACCTCGTAATCCACCTACATCGGCCCCGCTTCCCGCTTCACCTTCCGTCGACAGGCTTATGCAGCAGTTGGCTGCCACGGACCCGCTTGGTCCTGATTTTGAAGAACCGGAGGAAGAGCCCGCGGGACGCGGTCAACGCGTCCGCAAACCCTCCCGTTACATCCAGGAGCTTGAGAGCGGTGCTGGAAGCACCAGCAACCGTCCTTCCGATCCCAAGCTGCCCCGAGGTATACGAGTGCCAGCAGTAACGCCGACAGTCGAAGAAGATCCTGCGGAACTTAGCGCACGAGCCGAGTTGTCGGAGGATTGGGAGATGGTTGATCTTCTCGAGCACGCGATGGCCAGCGCGACTGCAGAGTCGGAAGCATTGGAGCCATCGTTCGAGGAGGCGAAGAAGCGGCCAGATTGGGCACATTGGAAGGTAGCGATCGACGCGGAGATCACGGCCCTCAAAGCCGCCGGCACGTGGCAACTTGTTGAAAGACCGGTTGGCCGTAACGTTGTCGACTGCAAATGGGTCTTGCGAATCAAGAAGAATGCCGCCGGTGAAATCGAAAAATACAAGGCCCGGCTCGTTGCTCGAGGGTTCACTCAAGTCCACGGTGTGGACTACTACGAGACATTTTCCCCCACTGCCAAACTCGCATCAATCCGGCTGATTCTCGCCATTGCAGCTCGCAATGACTGGGATATCGAGATGTTTGACTTCCACTCTGCCTTTCTCAATGGAGAACTCGACCCCGACGAGCTCATTTTTATGGAGCAGCCCCCGGACCACGAATTTGCGGACCGCCGCAAATATGTCTTGCAGCTCAAAAAGGCCTTGTACGGCTTGAAGCAAGGCGGTCGCAAATGGTACGAGACCTTGAGCCGCTCTCTCGCTGAAATTGGGTTCACACAGTCCCAATCCGACCACGCCGTTTTCTACACGCGCCCTGATGGACATATCGTTATCATGGCAGTTCACGTCGATGACTGCACCATCACTGGCAGCTCCCCGAAATTGGTCGAGGACTACAAGACACGCATCGGATCTCTCTTCAAAATGACCGACTTGGGACCAGTTTCGTGGCTCCTCGGCATCGAGATCAAGCGTAACCGTGAAGAGCGCACCATTTCATTATCCCAACAATCCTACATCACATCCATCCTCCAACGGTTCAACTTTACCGACGCCAAACCGCTTGCTATGCCGATGGACCCGAATGTTCAACTCTCGACAGACCACTGCCCCACCAGTGTCAAGGACATTGCGTTGATGAAGCAGGTGCCATACCGCGAGGCTGTTGGCTCACTTATGTGGGCAGCAGTTGGAACGCGTCCTGACATTGCGTTTCCTGTTGGAGTTCTGTCAAAATTTCTTGACAACCCCGGGCCGGCTCATTGGGACGCGACTAAGCGTGTTTTTCGCTACCTTCTAGGCACGAAGGATTGGCGCCTCACGTACGGCAGCGGGAAGAAGGGATTGGAAGGATACGCGGATGCCGACGGGATGTCGCAGGAACACAGGCGAGCTATCTCTGGATATGCTTTCATTATTGACGGTGGTGCCATTTCTTGGAGTTCCAAGAAGCAGGAACTCGTCTCACTCTCGACAACGGAAGCCGAGTACGTCGCAATGACACACGCCGCGAAGGAGGCCATTTGGCTCTGCCAGCTCATCGCTGAGTTGTTCCGCCCGCTCGAGCACCCCATCACGCTCAATGGGGACAACCAGTCTGCCATCGCGCTCGCCTATTCCGACATAGGGCAGTTCCACGCTCGCACGAAGCATATCGACATACGTTATCATTTTATTCGTTATGTCATCGAAAACAACTCCATCCGCCTCGTCTATTGCCCGACCCAGGACATGGTGGCTGACACTCTCACCAAAGCCCTTCCCAGCGCGAAGGCCAAACACTTTGCCGCCGCTCTCGGACTTCGTTCGGTTTGAGGGGGAGTGTTGGATATACAAACCGAAGTCCTTGCGATGGGACTTACTCGGACCTCCGCTGTTGTACGGCCTTGCGATATTTCCCCATGGACATACTCTGGAAGGATTAATTTACTCTGACTAAATCATGTATGGGCTGTTTCTCCAAAGTGTTTACTTGTTCCCATTAATACCTATGACCTCTCGTTTGTATTTAAGCCGTAGTTCAACACTGAATTAAATCAGTTCTTCTGCGAACCTCCCTCCTCTCAGTTCATTCTTCAATAGTTTATGGTACACTTTGTAGTAGATAGCTCTAAATGAAATATTTTCTTCGTTTCAAATGTTCCATAAGGCAACCGATAATACCTCTACCAAAGCCCCGTATTAGCCTGTATTCCTAGATAATCCCTTCCAATTGGTGACAATTCGTGGGGACATAACCAATTTGACAATCGGCCAATTATGGACAATTATGAACAATTGTTGATAATTTTGCCTAATTTGGACTTTCCGGTTTTCCTGATGCGAGGTAGCCCATTTGTTCTTCCTTTGGTCGCGGAAACTGATTTTTTGTGCACCTGTAGATCCTAGCATTGACGCGTTGTACGCACGCCAATCGTCTTCGCTGGAAAGGCCACGGCGCGATATTCCCTCCGGAATAACCGGGCCCCACCGGCTTTGCGGATATTCTCGTCCCGAGCGAAGTGTGTCGTGTCTTTCGCGTTGGCGCTCGCAGTTAATACGCGCGTAGTTCTACTACTCCGATTCGGCCTGGACGCCGTGCTACCGGTTCCTGAACAACATCAACTGGGCGGAGAAACTCCCGAAACTTTGTGCGTCGCCCCATTCTCCAGCCAGTCAAAGAACTGTCCTTCCGCAGATTGGCGCGGGATGTCCTCCGGTGGGCGGATGCACGACGACAACTACCATGCCTTCCCGTGGTTTCGACTTATCGACATCGGGCGCGACCACACGGACCTCATGGACGTCAGGCTGTCTGCCTCCACGACTCGCTCTGCGGCGAACACTGCGAGGCAGCCGCGATCAAAGCCGAGGACGGAATCACTGGCGCGTTCCCCCCACGAGGAGGTAAGTTTCGCATTAACAGACCTACAAGGTAGTTCTCACTCGTGTTATCAGGTCTACAACTACTACAAGTACCTGTTTGACGTCGACGGAAATTCGTTCTCTGGGCCTGCTGCGAAGCGGATCGCTGGTGCTCAAGGTCAGTCGTGCCATCCCTGATCCTAGTAGTCGACGGTCTTTGTGAAGTACTTTAACGATTGGCTGCGCCCGTTCGAGCACTACATACCCATCCTGGCGGACATCTCGAATTTCGTGGAGAAGCTGGAGTGGGCGTTCGCTCACGACGCCGAGGCGCAGCGGATTCAGCGGCCCGGGGATAGGTTCGCAACCGCGTTATCACCGACGCGCAGAACGACTGCTATCTCTCCCTGGTGCTTCCAGAGTGGGCCCGCCTGCAGGCGCTGGCGGACGACCCCGTCGCGATGGAGTAGCCGAGTAACCGTGTACATGTACTAATAAAATAGAGCAGGTTCGGTACTGAGGCTCCAATGTGACGAAAGAAAAGCGAAGTTTGAAAGGTGTCGGACAGACAAGCTTATACATAGTTGAATTTGAATATTTTTGATTGCAATTTATCCCACGTACCTACGTATACATCATCATTCTGTGCGTACACCTTTGGAAAATCACCGAGATATTCAAATTTCTACTGCCACCTCTTAGCCAGCACGTAACTCGGGAGTCTCAATGGCGAATAGTCCGCATCTGAAAACATCTACGACTACGTGTTTTCATATTCGGTTGAAGTTGCTCAGCTCGTTCGAATCGGGAGCTCGTTTCTCATCTGTCGTGCTGTTTTTTGACCTCCCCTTGAGGCTCGCGAACCTGAAACACTGATTCAGAACTACTCCATGAGTAATTTTGGTGCAGGTGAATTCACTTCGAAATGTGGTATTTCGAATCAAGTCTCTTCGCCAAGGTTCAATAATTACACGTATGTACGCGGGACATACCTGAAGGGAGTATAAAGTGCGATAAAGTACGTATGTCCGAACACTATCCCATTTACATCTCCTGCACGGCCACCCGTTCTAGCATCTTCATGTCCTTGGCATCCAGACCCATTTCCCCGTCATCCCCCAACAACCGACACCATTCCGCATCTCCATCGCCCTCCAACACACCGCGCATGGCGTGCGCCACGCCACACCCGGAGGCGTATGCGATGTACGTGAGGCCGATCGCGAGGACGACACGCGGCGGGCCGAGGATCAACACCCGCACGGGATCTGCGCGCGACTGCTGCACCGCCGGCGGAACCATCGGACCCATCCCCTCCAGCGCGCAGTGCGATATCGGGGTCAGCGTCTCACTGGACGACAGCGGACTGGATGACGAGGACGAATGGTACGCAGCAAAAGGCGAGGGGAAATACGCCGTCGGGTGTGCGGAGGCGTAGTATGGCAGCGCCAGTGCGAGGAAATCACGGGCGAGGAGCAGATGCTCGGCGGAGAGGTGGAGCGCACCGGCGTCCTGGAATGCGGCGCCCGAGATGTAGAGGTCTAATCCCCGGGAGCCTCCCGTGCGACTACTGACGAGGTCAGTCGTTCCGGCAGGCCGAGTTCTGGACGAGGGAAGGAGACGCAGGGTGTGTGTCCAGTTCCCGGCGAGCGTCGATCCTGGCGTGGGAGGCGAAAAGAGATACAGGTATGGGATGAATTGACGAGGACCTCGCGCGTCGAGGGGCGTGCGGGGAACCTCTTCGATCCCGTCCTCATTTGATGTGGGAAAAGAGTTGCCTTTATGATCGGACCGAGTCGAAGGGAGCTTGCTCCAATCTGTGCAGACTCGTTTCGGTACGTTGCGTCTGTCGAGCAAGATTTGATAGGCGGGCATTGATAGAGGGGATAAGCGGAGCAAGTTTCAATGGCTTGAGCGTGTAGCGGGGGAATGAAGACGAAAACAAGATACAGTGAGGCATCTATATATGTGCGAGAATCTCAAGGGAAGGAGTCGCCGTAACGGGAAGGCATTGTTGCTGCATTGTGAGCGCCCATTGTTCCTGAAGAGGATACAAGGCGGACGACAAGAACGCTTCATTTGGATCGTCAGGGTTTTGCTTTGAAACCTTCATGGACCTTGTTCCATTCGCGTGGACACGTTTCGGGGGTTGTAGAGCGAGTTTCTCTTGAAGAGACTCGGGAGACGTGAAGGTTACAGGCTTCAGCTGGCAGCTCCGAGTCGTGAGAATTCTTGTCGATATGTCGATTATTATCCAATGAAAAGTACAGGCTGGAGACATTGCACGAGATAGAGGTCGATGTCAATAGGATGCTCCCGTAGAATTGGGAATCTATTCGATTAGTGACCCTTCCTCACAAAGGTCGAACATTATTCAGTGAGAAACAGACTCTAAACGGTCCGGGAAGTGGATAATGCCCCGAAGTCTGGATATTCTGGCCCCGTGGGTCCATCGGGTTCAAGACGCTTCAGGTTGAAGAGAGCAACGTGGCGCCGGCTAAAAAGGGCCGCATGGAAAATAAGCGCTGATCAGATGCTGATAAACGCCGATCGGCACGGCCCCATTTGATCGTCCATAAGCCCAGGCCATTTCCTCCTGGATTGCCTCTCATCGCATTCTGAGACCAATCACTTGAGTTTGTTTAGTGAAGGATACCGTTGAGGAATGGTGATATCTGACCAAAAAATGAATACTCAGTTTTTACTTTACAAGAATATCAAAACAGACTCTTTCGCAGGGTGCAAGGGGGTACCGGTCCGTGAATGCCGGACCGGGTGCTGGTTGGTTGGTCGGGTCGGCGGGTCCATGAAAACATTTTCCGGTACCATAAATTTTCCAGTGGACAACTAGTCAGGGACATGATTTATGGCTGAAAACACTCAAAAAAATGGTTTTCCTTGCCTCAGAAACCAGCTTAGGTCCTTCCCAAGAGATTATTTCCATATATGGAAGGAGCCCCGGCACAACACACGCAAGCATCCCCGAAGAAAAAAAGTCTGCCGATCTTCAGAAGTTCTGTCTGACAGAGGCCCTGAACTGGCTCTGGGACTCCTAGAGAAGTAAAATTGGTCTGGTTGAGAGAGGAATGGTGGGTTCGGCAACCACTCACGTGAATAATTACCTTGTTTGGGAGTCACATGGTATGACGTGGTTGGTTGGTTGGCTCCTATGGGTCGGAAAAACAAAAACCGGCATATGTTCTGGCATTCACGGAACGGCACCCCCTTGAGAAATGGTCAACATATTCAAATGAAAGTGACAGTATTGATAGGAACATAGGTAGAGAGTAGCGAAAATGATAGCATAATGTTACGTTACAATATCATATCTGTAATAAGACGGTAGACAGGGAGCGGTAAAAATAATTGAGATCTGTAGCCGTGAAGCAGGAAAGGTAGACAAGTCCCTCGATGAAATCCAAGGCAGAATCAATCATCAAAAATTGATTGTAGTTGACACCATTGCCTTGTCCGAAACTCTGTCTTCCATTAGATCCCCCACCCCAGCAGTGGGCAAATCCTCCAGGGAAGTCACAGGGACATTTATTTCTCCTAGAAGTTGCACCTTTTTCTCGCGGTCTCTCTCGAGGTCTGAGAGCCTCCTATCAATTTTAGCAACATCTTTTGCCTGCAATGACCGCTCAAAGAATGGTCGGGCCTCTGTCCAAAGTGTTGCTGCTCCATTCAGATCTCCCTGCCTCTTGGCTGAATCCCCCATGCGTAGCATACACTCGGCCCTGCTACGATGGACATCCATATATGTGAAACCCCCAAGGGCCACAATGAAGAGGCTTTGTGCCGTGGTTTCATCTCTGTTCACCAGGAATACATCTCCGACACAGCAAAAAGCTTTGTACAATGCCAATTTGTTCTGCAATTTATGTGCCAATGCTAAGTACAAGTACACTGCTGTGCATGTAGATGCCCAATGAAATTCGCCAGCACTCCATTGGTTTATGTCTGCCATTGCCTCCAAGCAGTATAATGAAACATCAGAAAGCATGGGCCGGGCCTGGCGCAGACATTTCTGGAAAGTGGTCTTGGCAGCAACAATATCTCTTTCTCTGAGCTGTAGTTCTGCGAAAAGTTCTTCACAGAAATTGAGCCCAATGGTACCGGAAATAACACCAAATTCTGATCGTGCTTTGTCCAGATTGTGGTACACATCATGTTTCTGTATGCCAGTCTTCATATCAATATATGCAATACTTAGGAGAGCAAAGGCATGGTTGCCCAAATCTTGGCCTGCAGATGTGTCCTCGGCAAGTTGTAAGATGATTCGTCTAGCCTCAGCATACTCTGATTTCAACTGATGCATAAGTGCCTCCTGGCTCATGCATACACGACTGAGACTACCTTCAGAGAGTCCACAAAACCCCAAGAGCTCTCTGGCTCTGCACACAAGCAAACTGCTGTTCTTGTAGTCACCAAGGTTGCTGCAGCACATGGATTCAACCAGCATTGCTTTTGCTTCCTCATATAAATTGGTAGACAAGTTGGCACGCCTTTGCACCTCAGTTGAAAGTGCACATCCAGTGCTGTACTCCCCCATTCTTCTCTTGTTAATTGCAAGGTTGGTTAAAATCTGTGCCTGCTCTTTCATATTTCCAGCAGATTCCGCCGGTGTCAGAACCTTTTCTAAAAGTTCTATTGCTCCAGGTGAATTTCCTCTGCTGGAATCATAGCCTGCAACTGCATGATAGAAGTATGCTATAAATGAAATATATTAGAAGATAAAGATGCAAATAATGAGTGTGACTCACATTCCAGAAGCACATCATTCAAATAATGGAAGTGGGATATTCCTCGAGATACAAGTTGGAGTACTTCTGGATCGGAGATGGGTTGGTCGGCCGTTGTAGAAAATAAAGTTCCTATGATAAATTCTACTTCCAGTCTGTGATCACAAGGCTGAGGGAAAAGATCTGGAATTTTTTCCATCAACAAAATCATTTCATGCCCAGCCACTCGGCTAAAGTTGTTCAGCAAAATAGCACATTTGATAGAGTCCACAAGGTCCTGATTTTGGGGGTGCAATCCTTGTGATAGCACCTGGCGGAGATTGCCAAAAATCGAATTTATTTGATTAATTTCATTAGATGCTTGATGGGCTCCCAGGTATTTCCAGTAGGTATCTAAAAGCACCTGAAAGTGCATCTGGAGAGGCTGGACTAGAAATTGTGCAACTGGGTGGAAGTACTGCATATGTTCTCGAATAGGCGCAAGTGACTTGAGTTGTTGCTTGTTGTCAATAAATGCCAGTGATGTACCTAATAATATTGCTTTACATGCCAATACATCCTGGATTGGAAGCTTGGCTTGCCAGAGCTCGATATTGGAGAGGCCATCTGGCAAGATTGAGATAAGACTCAATAAATCTCTGGCACCTGCCATCGAGGTGAGCCGTGCACTCGAAAGTGATAACTCAATGGATGTGTCCAAATTTGACTGCTTGTCATGCCCCTTTGAAAGGATGGTTGTCTTCTCCATCTCCCAACGTGATAGAACACTGGCACAGCTATCAGAATCAACCAACAAATGTGCGATAATATCTACTGCCAGGGGCATGTTATCAGTCAACTGGAGAACCTGGTCGATCTCCTGGGCTTCATTGAAACCATCTGCAATATCTATGAACAATTTCCTAGCAGCTTCATTGGATAGAGGTTCCAAAGGTCGCAAAAAGGGTTGGGTCCAGCAAACCTTTCCAGGCCTTTCTGCACCCCGCATTGTTATCTATCAACCAATCAGCATCTGGTCACTTGAAGTAACACCATGCTTACAATTAATGCCACATGGTCTATATCAGCTAGCAGAGACAGAAACTGTTCAACACCATGACGGGATGCAAGTGCCTCCCATGATGTTTCCAGATTGTCTAAGATCAGCAGACAATTCGATTTGTGGGAAAGGCATCCAATGACTGCTTTTGTCAGGTCCTTCCTGGCACTGAGGTTGAGATGAGCTCTAATAAGTGGGGACTGGCAACGCAAAGGGTTTTGATGGCACTTACATAAAGCATCAAAGGACGGAAAAGATGGCACAAACAGTCGGCCGTCGGTAGCGGTCCACACAGGCATGGTATCATAAAATTGTGTATGAGAGAAACCTTTAGAATTGAATTATGAAGGGAATGTTAGAGGTCGAATTTTTATTTTGCCTCTGAATAATATTTCCATTTTTCAGGTCAATTTGTATGAGAGTCTGAGAGACAAAAATAAAAAATCTGCCTCTAACATTCCCTTTGAATTGACTGTATAGGTTGCCTGCAATTTTGTTTTGGGTCAAAAAGTCAATGTGGAAGGCCACACCGATGGCCGAAGAATAGCTCGAAATCAGCTTGATCGCGGCTTAGGTAATCCATCAAACGCGTCGTGTCGTGCTATTTTCCATGTAAAAGCCCTCTATTTCACTTTGGATCACACAGGACCATTGATCAGGGGTCTATAGATGAATGGAGACAAGTATATACATTTTATTGATAGTCCTGAACACACTTTCATGGTGAAATTATTATTTAAGAGGTCCCTGGCTGTAGACAACAAGATGAGTGTTTCAGAGGGTGGGGAAAGCCCTGAACATAACTAGAAGACCAAGGAAGGTTCATATATGACTTCTAGTCCTTCAAAATCTATATGCAACAATTAATGGATGGTAAACTTGAGGGGTATGACTTTCTATGCATTTTCAAGACCAGTTTATTGCTGTCCTACAACACTGCTGCTATAAAATCGGATTTCAATGAGGCCAGGAGTACTTCAAATGTGTTTTGTGTGCCTCAGATTTGTTGCAAAAAGCGTGTGGTGGCTCTGAAATGGATTTGCCATCGAAATCAAGCATTTGGCAGAGGAACCAAACATCTGCAAACAGACATTTGATCAGGCCCAGTTGCCAGTCCCCATAATAAGGGCAGCAATTTCAATATTGTTAGTTGCTGCATCACAGGGCACAAAAAACCGATTCTCATATTTTGTAGCCATGTCTGGATGATGTAGTACGGCTCTTGCCAGACTTGTTTTCCCCATACCCCCTGGGCCAAGAATTGAAATCCGCGCAGATTCCTGGCAAAGCATCTGCGCAATTTCCTGAAGTTCTGAGTCACGTCCATAGAATATCTTGGGCTTTGCGGGTAACATGGAAAGTGATTTTGAGCTGAGAGACAACTGTCAGGATGTCTGTATGAAATAGTATCAGATGTTATCACACCTCTGCCAAGATCTATTGATTGTCTGGTATATCTGATTGAGTGATTTCAACTCAGTATAGGCTCAACATTAGAGCAGAACTGATGTACCGAGGAATCTCCATCTGACACTGTTCCGAAAGAGTGGCAATCAATTCAAGCAGTTCTTTATGCATGTTTGCTGCTGCCACTTGAATGCCTCTGATGCTAGCCAAAGTTGTAGTGCCAGATTCAATCTGATGAATATCAACTTCCAGAGGATCTGCCGGGTAAGTATATTAAGGCTTACCCTGAAGATATCCAAAGCCTGCATCAGGAAAGTCCTCCTTTGGCAATAAGGTCAGATTGTCCCAAACTTTGGGCAAATCCGACCGAATTACCTTCCTTGGCTTCATTAGCTTTCTAGTGACCTCCAAAATAAATTAGGGGAAATCCGAGGTAACTTAGCCCTGATTTGCACGGGCTAGCAAGGGTCTGGCACGGTATTTTGGCTCAAAAACCAGGCAATTAGAACAGAAAACTAGTGTATTCAGATGGCTAGCTACGAGTCAAACACTATTTACGTACATATATATCTACTGTCATCAGTGGTCCTCTAGCCAATAGCCTATAAGAACATTTAGATGTGGTATGAAAATCGGACAGCGCAAACATACCTCAGTGAGTCCAAAGTGGCGGCCATCCTGGTGAACTATGTATGCACTACAGGTGTAAGCGGAGAATGGGAGTGGGAGATTGAACGGGAGTGGCAACTTCTTCCGGGGTGCCAACAGCGCCAGCAATACTATTAAATGACAGCCAGGGTGAGCGGCAATGAGTCTATAACAAATACGATCAGGAATAGGAATAGATATTGAAAAAGAGATGCAGCGAGCACATTTGGGATAGCTACCCCTCACCCACGAGGAAGATCGAAGCCACAATGTGAAGATGCGGTGTTGACACGCATCCTATCTAGTAGTATTCACACCGAGTTAATGCTGATACCTTGTACAAAGCGATGACATGCCAAGGAGCGGGTCTGGTCTTGTTATCACGAGGACGAGCAGTCTGGCCCACGGCGAATACTGCATGACCTTAAACGAGGGTCAGGAAAGATCAAGTAAGCATGGAACAGAATCACCTCACGCACCTGGAAGCACGTCTCGACCGATGGCCAATGGACATGAGGAGCAAGCTGGACTGGGAACAGAAGAACGACGGCACAACAAGCCATTAGCACAAGGTCGCGAGGAAATATGATGGGATGCACCATGGATCCACGCTGCGGACCTTCCAGGCTCTCCCCACTACGCTGGACCAACGTTGTCAGCAGAAGTAGAGAGCAGGACCTAACGCACGTACCACCAGCCATGAAAATGTGAAAAGAGGGCCCTCATGAGGAAGGAAACCCCATAGAAGCTGGGGGAGAGAATGTGAGCGAGCAGTCGACACGGAGACGACGAAAATCACCTCGTGTGAACAAGGAAGGACTATCCAGAGGATTGAATGTATTGGTAAGTGTATGGAGACCATTTTGAAGTAGCGAGACGTGGTCGCAGGAACATGGGGTTCAAGGGCGGGGAGCGACGATGTGGGGGAAAAGAGAAGAGTTGTTGACAAATATTGTCGTGAGACCCATTTACGGACTCGAACCACTTTTTTGATGGCACGTGAAGGTTGTGCCTGGCTTGGCGACATTAGGGCCGGTGCTCCGGCAACGGACTGAATTGTTTTTCAAATCTTTCTCCTCACTCGAATCTCCTGACGCAAAACATGTGTCTGAGACTGCACTCCCACATCAACCACATATCATCTGGCATGGATTGTGTTCTTCCTGGCCAAAAATAAAAATGGCCACAACGTTCCGATGGACTAATGATGGAAATCCAGCCAATTTGGCCTCATTGCCCAAATTCGGCCAGTTTGGAAACGAGCTACCAAATTGCCCCCAAATTAGGAAAGGAGAGTTTTTCCTGATGTGATGTATCATTTCTTGACAATCTTTCAGCAAAGTGTTCATTTCACTCTGGCGGAAGAACATCTTGAATGGGTTTCTTTCTTGCTGAGCTTCAATGAAAGTGTAAATCTTGTGAATGGTCCTGGGGCACAAGAAATGGTATAATTCATATACGGATTGATGGACATGGTGTAAGGGACTCACTCCATAAATTCTCCGACATGATTCAATATGGCTGGTGGAAGGCTTCCAACAGGCTCTGCCTTGATGTGAGCACCGACGATACCTGTTGGAGGAATATGCCTGAAGCAGTGGGTCTGCACCCGAATATTCTCGTACCTTCTATTCCTTTTATGGACTTACATCGTAGATACATGTAGAACCTTCTAGATATTATTGTAGCTATAAAAGCCAGCAATGTACAGCTGCTGGGGCATCTGTTTGCCCTAAAGCAAGCCTTTCTAACCATCCAGTGCTATTGCAAACTTACTCCCTTACCACCTAATCATCCTCTTCTTCCCACATTGATTCTCAACAATACCATATAGTACCTGAGTGATGTGTTTATGAGCTCGATACAAGTATCTTTATTTTTCTTCACAGTCTAGGACTCAAGTCAGACACGTAAGGCTTGAGGAAGATCTCTCACCTGGACTCCAGTAATTAAAGAGAGGGCTGTGTTTGAAATTGCTCGAACAAATGGTATCCCAAAGGCATCATGGACCTCATTCAGAAGTGCTATTGCTTGCTTTGAACAGGCCAGGATATTCTCTAGGTCAGTATCAGAGGTGGTGGGTTTGGAGGGTGCCATCTCAGCAACGGTGGTAACAAAGTCTCACATCGGACCTTATATGTATCTCCTTGGTGCAATTTTTCCGTATCTGGCTCCATTTGTCCATATCGGACTATAGTTTATATGCGGTGGGAAGGAGCCTGCGACTCTGGATCATCCGCAAAGCTTGAATGACAAATGTCAACGGGCCGAGTCATCCTCTTTTCTGAATGCTAAAATTGGACTATTGCGCTCCGGCAATTTTTGCTTGTTTCAGTATTGAAAAGATGAGACTGCCATAGTCGATTTGGAGTCACCGTGAGATGTGCACTCGAAAGTGATAACTCGATGGATGTGTCCAAATTTGATTGCTTGTCCTGCCTCTTTAAAAGGACAGAAAGGACGGTTGTCTTCTCTGTCTCCCAACGTGATAGAAGAGTGGCACAGCTACCAGAATCAACCAGATGTGCGATAATATATGTTATCAGTCAACTGAAGGACCTGGTCGATCTCCTGGGCTCATGGAAATCATCTGCAATATCTATGAACATTTTTTTAGCCGCTTAATTGGATAGAGGTTCTCAAGGTCGCAAACTGGTTCGGGCCCAGCAAAATTTATCAGGCCCTTCTGTTTTTGTCTCGGACCCGGGACTTGACCGTGAACCTAACGCCCCTGGGCAGGATGGCTCTGTCAAAACGACATGGAGTGATAGCTTCGGCACTGGAGGACAAATGGCTAGGACAGCGGAGAAAGCAGATAGCATGGCGCAAGCAATATATTCGTAGAATCCCGATCACCGATGAGTGTTAGCCATCTATAACGAAAATCTGGGACGAGAAAGCCAAGCCGCGTGGGCGTAAGGAATTGATGTTCACACGCTCCGGGCCTCGATTAGGAGTACTTATGTAATAAGTTCTCGTTCTTTTCTAAAGTTTACATGGCCGTTTCACTAGCTGCGTGAATTATCAGTTACGATTTTATAGTACAAGGAAAATAGTGGCTGTGTTGAAGGGTTTGTCAGATACTCCATTAGAAGTTTTGTGACGGCATAGTGGCTGTGCTATCGGCCAATGCCGAGCGTACTTCTGACGTCCACAGGCATTGGTTCGAACCTGGTGACTGGATTCCTTTTTTCGGTTGGTCTTTTTTTTATAGCTAATTATTGCCTCTAAAACTTGACACCAACTTGTCCAGATGCTGGGGTAGCTTTTCTCCCCTTTTTCGAAATCCCCTTGCTCACCCGTTCACAGTAACTCATTTTTGTTCCACTTATCCCTCATTTTTTTTCTGGTTTTCATCCAACTTTGGACATGGGAACCTGATTTTTTTGGATCTGGATCCTTCTTACACCTCTAAGTGGAAAAGGAAAAAAAAAACTCGGTGAAAATTGACAGGAAAAAGGAGAGAAAAGGGAGAAAAAGGATTATTGTGAATGACCCTATTTACAGTGGCAATGAAAAGTTCTGCACACGGGCAGATTTAAATATAAGCATGAAATCGAAAAACTTTTGGTGAGGGAGATGTAGTGTAGGATGTTCTGAGTGACTGTAAAAAAGAATTGGGGCATTCAGATATTATCTGGTGGAGCAGTGAATTAATTGGATCAAAATGTACCAGTAGCTTAGTCAAACAACAACAAAGCGGTCTCGAAATGGCCGAAGCTCTCAAGAAGGCTGGCTCCAAAAATTCCAATTAAATTAGTACTTGGTGTATCCACCCTTGGCATCATACAGAGCCTGCACCCTGGCAGGTAGTGAGTCGTACAAGCGGTTGATATAGGCCATGTCCAGATTTGCCCATTCCTCCTGTAAAGCCACCCACAACTCGTCACAATTTGTCAGTAGCACCTCGCGGCGGCACACTTGATGATCCAGCTGCTCCCATGCATGCTCCCTAATGTTCATATCGGGGGAAGATGTCGCCCATCGAAGGATTTTGATGTTGTTGTCGGCAAACCATGTGTACGCACGGCCTGATGTGTGCTTCGGATCACCATCCTGCTAAAAAACAATGCTGTCCGGAGTGAGATTGTAGCCGGAGAGAATGCCCAGGAGTGATTCCTCGAGAATCTGACAGTATTGCACTGCATTCATGCGGCCCTCGACACGGTGAAGCTGGCCCGGTCCATGTTCTGTCACACACCCCAAACCATGATACTCCCTCCGCCATGCTTCACGGTTTTCTTGACGTTCCATGGTTCCAACTCTTCACCGGGCCTTCTGTGACAATATTGCTTCCCATCGGACCCAAAAAGGTTGAATTTCGATTCATCAGAGAAGATGACATCACAAAAGTCATCTGCCCACAGATCGCACATGTCTTCCGCACATGCATATCGCTTCTGAATGTGAACCTTGCTGAGTAGCGGCTTCGCGCAATGCACACAACCGTTCTGGCCCTCCTGATGAAGAGCCTGGTGGACTGTGGAGGCTGGAGGAGTAGGGAAAAGTGCCTGGTGGACATCTTCACTGTCGCGTGCTTCACCCGTGTTGATCATTCTGACGGCGTGGTGCATGTCACAGTCCATGAATCAATGTGGGCGTCCGGATTTGGGGGCGTAGTGGTAGGGATCACCGGTTCTAACAACCTGGCAATAGTTCCGGGATGTGGTGGATCAACTGAACCCGAGTTTGTTGCCAATTCTTGAAAATCCATGTTTTCTTTGTCATGCATCCGCAGGACACATGATTGCTTTGTGGGGGTGCGTATAACTATAGGAAGTGTCTAGAGGTGGATAATGAGCCCTCGGACGATGTTCTGGACGACGAAAATGGTGAGACGAACACGGTTTGGTGGTGGTTCATGGAGAAACGTGATGATGTGACATTGTGACTGATGGCATTTTGAAGTAATCAATTCGCTGCTCTACCAGATGATATCTGAATGCCCCAATTCTTTTTTACAGTCACTAAGAACATCCTACGCTACATCTACCTCACCAAAGGTTTTTCAATTTCATGCCTATATTTAGCTGTATACGCTAAATCTGCCAGCGTGCAGAACTTTTCATCACCACTGTAGGTATCATGGGTCATATCTGTCTACTACAAAGTTGTCCGATACCCATGTCTACGGAGGAGGGAACAATACCCGGACACTTAATGTTCTGCACCCCAGTACCCAGTACCCATCCCTCATCTGACTCGAGCACAGGTCATCAAATGATCGGATGCTTTTTTTGCACTTTTTAATGGCATGCATTTGTTTCCCCTGCTCACTACACCTGCAACAGAAATGTAGTGGAGAGCAGACTCCCTTACTAGCGGTTAGGATTGCCTATTCCTCTTTCTCTGGTGTTTATGTGTTGCTTATAAATTAATTAATTGAAGGTCCCCTCAATATACCAGGATCCTGGTTTGAGATTTTGGGAGTTTCCGGTCACATGGATATCTCATTTAAAAAAATATAAGTACGAGTTTTGCCGGGCTGTGCCACGGCCCACACCCCAAGTCCGACATGCCATAACTTTCGATCAACGCATCACTCTCACCCCAAATTTGGTTCAGACCTTCGTTATAGTTCGTACTTCCATGCCCCATTACGCCCGGCCGTGAATATCAAGTCTAGGCTTGCTAGACTCCAAGTGGCCAGCTAGGTGGTCCAAAATAGTAAATTGCTAGCTTGATCATCTCGGCCTGGTTGAATCCCAAGCGGCGATGTGCATTTCCAGATTCGGGTTTGTTTCAGGTGCACAGACCCATTCACATTGCGACAATCCTCCGTGAAGGTCGATTTTCGGGTGGGGGAAAGGCTATTAATGTGGCAGTTTCCGATCCGGGTTGAGATCAAAGTTTTTGAACCGTGCAACTCTCAAATTTTGTATGGACGAACGCATATTCAGTTCTCCGGCCTCGGTGACTCCCTGGACGTCCGATTCACAGCCATTCAGAGTCGAGGGAAAGGATTGACCTGATTCTGATGGGCGACGTGGACTTTTCGGGCAGTAATTACGACCTTGATTCAATCGTGGATATTTGGATCTGTACGAAGCAGTGTTTTGGTGGGATCCAGACAGGTCCCCCGCAAGCTAGCCAGGAAAGCAGACAGAAAGCACTGGGCCCGGGTAGATAGAGATACGTGGAGTTTAAAGCTGCGCCCACAATAGAGAAAAAAGTGGAGACCCAAGAATAGCAGTTGATCGTGCCTTTGGACCAGTTGACTATCCTGAGATAACTTTTATGGAAGGATCGGGTTTGCTTCAGTTCGAAGTCCCAATACAAGTGGCATAGCCTCTGCCTTAGTCCATTAATATCTTCCAAGTTCCAAGTGTCCTTCGTCGCTCGAAGGCTCGAAAGTTAGTCAGTGGGACACAAATTGTCCAGAGGTCCAGGAAGTTGAAGATGTGCAAGATTCCGGGATATTCTGGGCCCGGGCTCGTCATGAAGGGAAGTGCGCAGGTCGAGCGGGGAAGAGCGGGACTGAAAGCGTGGCCGGACGGAAATAAGCGCTGATCACTGATAGACGCCGATCGACACTGCCACGGTTGATCGCCGCACTGTCCTTCAAGTTCTTGACTTTTCTTTGGGTGTTCAAAATCGAAAAACTCGAGTTGTGCAGAAGTGAGGCGACTACAAATATGGGATCAACAAATTTCTGGCTCAGCCGAGGAGATACTCGGGACATTCCGGCAACGTGAGTCAGGAATGGTCTGGAATGGTGCCATTCGTCTGACTAAAAAATGCTTCGAGATCGCCGGTGGTTTTAGTTTCCATCCCTCCCACTCGTGTCGTGTCGTGTGCACACCAATTCTGTGTTCCTTCATGGATGATCCTTCCCGCACACGGAGAAAGTCTGAGCCCCCCCATCTCACCAAGTACGTGCTAGCATCCACTTTCATCTTCGGTTGACTCATCTGTGGCTTGCAGGGAAACAGTGAGCGGACCCACGCACCATTTTTCGGACTCGTTTGAGCCTCAGACGTGTGTCCTCAACCCTGCATCCGTCCATTACTTCCTTATATTAATACAGCCCGTTGGGCATGCAAACCCCGGTGCGCACAGGCTTTCCGGGAGAGGGCAGGCACCAACCAAGCGTCTCGCCGGGGCTGCGGTGGGCTGTGGAACCGGGTGCGTCGCCCCCCGATCTCATCGCTCCATCCACTTATCATTATTCCGTAATCGCGCTAGTTGAAGCTCTACCCATCCTCGTCGTCCCCATCGTCCTGTCCCTCTGCTGGGAACTCCTCGTCCCGCACCTGGCCCCACTCCTCGGGATATCCGGCGTCCCACAAGAGAACCCTTTTGCGCGGTTCATCCTGCTGTCGCACCGCGTTCCAGGTCCTGAGCCGCGGTATGCGCGTGGCCCCGGTGATGTCGCGTTTGTGGCATATTACGTGGTGTTCTTTTCGCTCGCCCGACAGCTGATCACGGTCGCGCTCGGGCGGCGTGTGGGGCGGTTCTTTGGGATCGTGCGGACGGGGAAGCTCGAGCGGTTCGGCGAGCAGGGGTACGCGTTTGTGTATTTCCTCGTGTTTGGCGCGTGGGGTGTCGTGAGTTGGTCGGAGAAAATTTGCTGTCAACTGAAATCTAATTTTGCGATCAACAGCACATAATGTCGGAATTACCGACATGGTGGTATCGGACGAAGTTTTTCTGGATTGGTATGTTTCCGGTTGAATTCTACACGAAGAACCAACACTAATCAAACTCCCGCAGACTACCCCCACACCGCCATGATCCCCTCACTAAAGCGCTACTACCTCATGCAGACCGCCTACTGGGTCCAACAATTCCTCGTACTCGTCCTCGGCCTCGAGAAGCCACGCAAAGACTACGCAGAGCTCGTGGCGCACCACGTCGTCACGCTCTGGCTCGTCGTGTGCGTCCTTCTCTTGTCCTCATCCGTTTCTCATCAATTGACGGCGTCTTTATTTTCATTTTTATTTATGCAGCTTCAGCTACATCACGAACTTCACGCTAATTGGGAGCGCGGTGTACACGAGCATGGACATCCCCGACATGCTTTTGGCGGTGCGTGCGTCTTTACATCTGTTTGAACCGAAACACTCATGGTTCAATTATTGTACAGCTGTCAAAGCTCCTCAACTACATCCAGTGGAACGGTACGAATAATTTCGTCCTGGCGGCGTTCGTCGTCGCGTGGACGTGCGTCCGACCCCTAGTTGTTGTTTCTCTCGCCAAATGACCTCATCTTCGTATATGCACAGATACTTCCGCCACTACCTCAACCTCGCCATCCTCTGGAGCGTCTGGTTCGAGGTGGACGCGTATCTCCCGTGCGCCCCTCTGTTTAACACTGACTCCCTTCATCTAAAACGACGAAAATCTCAACTAGAGCCAACGTAGTGATCCCGCTCTACCAGCGGTACACTGCCTTCACCGCACTCAGCCTCCTCCAGCTCTTGAATCTGTTTTGGTATTATTTGATTGTGAGGATCGCGGTAAGGTGAGTCGGGGCTCATATACTACTTCTCCTTTCTTCTTTGCTTTGGCGTGAAACTGAGGGTCTATTCCCGTAGAGCGATGGTGACGGCCAAAGCGGAGGATGTGAGGTCGGATGATGAGGACGAGGAGGGGGACGGGGATGGGGATGATGGCGGCAGTAAAAGTGTTAATGCAGGGCACTCTTACGACGGTGAGGGAAGGAACGAGGGTTATTACGGGCGCAGTGAGAAGAGCGGGATGGCGGGGCAATGAGGGTCGGGTGAGGAGTCGATGGTTTATGACCGTACATGCACAACCTGCATTAATGTTTTTCTTCACGAAAATCGCCTCGAATTGAATTGGCCGGTAACGCGAAGGTCGGACCGAGGGAGGGAACACACCGCCGGTGCGCCGGCCTCCCTGCATAATATTGTCCTCTCGCGACAGGGTAAGAGCCTCGTCTCACCGGCGTCGGAGTCACCGCCATCCAATACCTCAAACCACGCAGTTTTGCTGCCCCGGAGGACAATCGGGTTTTTTCTCCGAGGTGTTGGCATATAGGGACCGAGATGGTTACCATCTATTTTTCCCCGTTGGAGCGCCTGTAACTTGCGTTGCTCATATATTTTCGAATTTGAGCCTGCTCGGGATGTGGCAGTGCCGGCGCCTAAACATACCCGAAAACACCCGACATCGACTCCTCTCCTTCTTACACCGATGACCCAATTGACAGAGACAACCCCGCCGCCGGTGCAAGCTATCCCCACCCAGCCCAAGGCCACCAAAACGACGATCCACAACCACATCACGAAAGAGTCGATGGATCTCTCCCCCGTCATGCAGGCTTTGAACGCATTCATGCGCTCCACCCGCCAATGCGCGTTCCCGCAGCTCATCGTGACGTGTCGCGGCGAGAGACGCGCATTCTCGCGCGCGTCGTTGGAGGGCATGGAGTATAAGGCGGGTAGCTTGAGTTCAATTTTGAATTTAATCTGATGACGTGGCGGCCATTTAGGGCGCGGCGGGCCTGTTTATCTCGCGGTTCGCACGCGCGGAGGACTTCATCGAGGTTCCGCGCGGGAGCGGCTGGCTGGCTACGACTTCGCGATACCCGCCGGATGTTCAGTGCCTTGCGAAGTTCTGCCGTGCGGAGGGCGGTGAGGCTGGCCTGGAGCAAGCCGATGTGGGGCTGCTGCTGGACCCGAGCGGATGGGCAGACAATATCCCCAATGTGCGCGAGCTGGAGATAGTTTTTGCAAGACAGGAATTGCCCTCGGTTTCTGTTCCTGCTACAGCCGATCGTCCATCCTAGCACATCGGGCAGTTTTGGTGCTTTGGTGCTTCATCGCGTCCGATGAAGGGGCCTCACCTTGCACGACGGCAACCGGTTAGTGAACTGTTCGTCTTCTTCGTTCTTCACCCCATCTGGCTATTTTACTTTATTCTTCCCATTCTATTATATGCGCTTTCCATTTTCATATCCCAGCTCCCTTGCTGGAAAAAAATTATGCATCTGTGTTTACCTTGTATCCAGTACGATTATTCTCCCGCGTCTTTCCACTTCTGGTTTCCTGTGTTTCCCCTGTGCGAAACGCCGTAGACTGACTCATTTCAAGGCCTCATGTCCCGTGTACGTGTATTGCAGGATTCAAATATCTTCATTGCTTCTGCTACAAAGAAGATATATCACCGCGGTGGCTACCATTCTGAGAGGTTTATCCGGTCCTCGTCCAAGCGTTGCCAGTTCCGGGTTCGGCCGATACAACTAACGAAGGACGAAATCTAGACCCATTCGTCTTTTGCTCATCACGTGTAAACCAACCCTGCGCGTTCGAACGCGTTATTGTCACTTGTATTGCCGGTGAAGCCACTCATACTTTCTCTCGTCCACCATGTCGTCGCTGCCACCCCAAGTCTCCCTCTGCGATGGATGCGAGACCATATTCACTCAATCGACCCTCCTCCCCAGTGCCACTCGCACCGCCGAACTGCTTGCAATTTTGCGCAATGGTGACAACGAGCACGGGCACCGCGCCTCCCCCGAACTGCGTGCAACAATTGTCGCCGTGCCTGCAGAGCTCGCGCGGTACGACGCAGAGCTCGCCCGCCTCGACGCCATCTTCGGGCAGATCGTCGCCGGCCGCAACGCGCTACAGGGCCTGCACGACCAATGCGTCGGTATCATCGATTGCCCCATCCGCAGACTGCCCACCGAGATTATCGTGCAGATCTTCGCCCACTGCGAGGCGCCGAAGGAGTGGGACATGAGCCCCATCTTGGCGCCGCAGTGGGAAAAGAAGGCGAAGCAGGAGATTGCGCGCGTCGCGGGTGGGTCGCTCACCGCATTTTCGCAGGTGTGCATCCAGTGGCGCCGCGTCGTCTTTGGGACGGCCACGCTGTGGCAAACAATCAATTTGGATCTGCGCTGCTGGACGCTCCCGGTGGAGGCGTCGCGCGCGAGCTACCTGCACCAGCGCATGATCGACTTCCTTGTCGTCGCATTGGAGCGCGGGCAGCAGACGCCGCTGACCTTGAATGTGCATGGGGCGGGCGAATGCCACCCGCGCGCGATCCAGACGCTCGCGCACTCTTCCAGGCGTTGGCGCGCAGCGACGTTCACGCTCGAATACGTCATGTTCAAGAACTTCGCCGCCGTTGCGAGCAACCTCCCGCACCTCGAGTCCCTCACCCTCCTCGCCCTCCCCGGCGTCAACGAGGATACCGAGGCCCTCGCGGATGCGATGCACTATTTCGGGTGCGCACCGCAGCTCCGCACGGTTGAGTTTTGTGGGCCAGTTGCCGTGGTGGCACAGTTGCCACTCGAGCAGCTGCGTAGCTGCACCTACAGCGGCGTCGGGGCGGACGACATCGTCCACCTCATCACGCAGATGGCGCGGTTCCCCAGAGGCGGGGCGATCTACGCGCAGCTCAATTTCGAGGAGATCAGCGCTGCGCTGCCACTCCAGCTACCCGAAGTCGAGTCCGCCATCGTTGAATTCAGTGTCTACTCAATGCAGCACGACGGGCCCGAGTCGCAGGGCGTCCTCGACGCGATATTTGAGACGCTCACGCTGCCACACCTGCAGGAGCTGAGTCTCCTGGGTATGCCCATCGACGAGCAGTGTCTCCGGCCCTTGCATTGGCCCCAATCCGCGGCCCATGCGCTCCTCGCACGGTCCGGAAGCGGACGCACTCTGTACTCGCTTTCCCTGCACGACGTCTTCGTGAGCGAGCACGAGCTTCTTCAATGCCTCGCCGAGCTCCCCTCACTCGCCTACCTCTTCATCTCCGACCACCTCGCTGTCGACGGTATTCCCGGCACCCAAGACCACCTGATCACGGACTCCCTCCTCGCGAAGCTATCTCCGGCTGATAATGATGATATTCATACCGGACTCGCGCCCCGCCTCGTCCCCAACCTCGCGTTCCTCGACATGCGCTCGCTCGGCGCCTTCACGCCCTCCGCCCTGCTCAACTTCCTCGTCGCGCGCACGAAGAGGCACCTTGACGGCGGGTTCGAGTGCGCGCTGATGTGGTTCCCGGGGCATCGTCTCTACGTTGATGCGCAGAGTATCGCGTATCTACGGCCGTGGGTCGATAAGAAGGAGTTGTTGTTCATTTGTAGGGAGTTTGACCCGCGAGAGAACTACAAGTGATGTTTTACTTGTCTCGTGTACTTCTTCCTTCAGATCTATGTATTTCTTGTCTTTGCAGATGTAATTGTACCGTTTCTGGAATATTCGGAATGAGCTGATTCACAAATGGAATGTGTGGGTACAAACATTTACTACTAAATTGGTCGGGGACGGCTCGGTTGCGCATGGTGCGCGTCTGTTACCAATGAGATCTCCCTAGTGAGTAATTAATTACAGCAGACCCCACTCGTTCGACTCGGGCCCGAGTCATGTTCCGTTCCAATTTCTTTTATCAGTCTCCATCGCCGTCCAGTTCGAAGCTGTTCAACAGTCCAAAGAGTTCTTAAACACTGTGACCGTAAAAAATAATCCAACTTTCGGGAAATATATGCGCAATTATCGACCCAAATCTTCTGATTCCTGAAAAGTTGGGGTCGAATTTAAGAGTAGGGCAAGGCTCGGTTGTGCATGGTGCGCATCTGCTTTCATTTGATGGTCAATATACGGGTTTGATTTCCTGCAGACCACCCGTTCGACTCGGGACCGAGCCATTCGAACAGGTTATGTCTTTTTAATTTTTTGTAAATGTCTTATTTTCCTCCATCTCGAACAATCGGTGTCCAACATTCTAAAGACCATCACTTTAGAATGATTCAACATTTAACAAAGTGAGGATGTGGACAACCGTTGCTACGTAGCAAGAACCTTGAGGTCGAGTTCGGACACCGAGGTAAGCTTCGTTGCGTATGGTGCGCATCTGTATTCAATTGGAATTTTTCACAGATCACAGCAGACCCGTTTGACTCGGGGCCGAGCCATGGCCCATGGTCGACCGTGGTCTTTCACCTTTTTTGTTATGTACATACCCGTAAAAAAAAATATGTCAATGTCCTCCTCCATTTCGAGAGATGTCCGAGAAACCGCAGTAGAGGTGTATGTAGGATCTGCAAAGAGATGGAAAGTTCACTGCCAAAAAACGTCGACACTTGCTATGCACCCTCAGGCATTTGAACCCTAGACCTCCCCAGATCTCATTATAACGACAGTATATGCAGAGAGTGCGTTAACACTACACCAAGGATGCCGCAACAGTGAGATTGGGAATAGCGCGTATTGGAGTCTGACTCCAACTTCGCTGGTCCAATGGGGAAAGCGGAAGTTGAACCGACTTGATCCGGTTGAATCACAAACACGTAGCGTAACACTGTGACCTTCTCTCCTCTCCCTTCACCTTCATCGTCAAGTTTCCCCCCACGATGGTGCGTACGACTCGATTTGTCTTCGAAACCACCGGTGGATCCCCGACATTCCACATCCCCTTCCCCCTCTCGTCCCTCACCGCGCTGGCCGGCGTGCATCCAGACGGGAGCACGTCGGAGCTCGAGGACATCGAGCTCATCTTCCGCAACATTGGCGGGACGCCCACCTTCCACGTCGGCGGCGCGGAGATTGGTGTGGAGTCAGGGGCTGCATGGGACTATAATACGGTGATAGGGCCCGTATTGCAGGCGCGCCTGAAAGCCAAGGGCGAACAGGTGTCGGGATTTGGTGAGGTTAGGGTTAAAGTTGAAGAGGAGGAGGCGAGGATACCGCAGAACGCGAAGGGGAAGGAAAATGATAAGACAGGAAGTGTGAATTCACAGCGGGGGAACCTGCCGAGTGCGTCCCGTCATCTCATCGTCCATTCTGAGTCCTGAAAATATACGTTCTGCGCCAGCTGCCAATCAACAGCCCCAAAACCACAGCGCTCCCGGTGTTCTTATAAAACAAGTATCTGCTGCGTCTCGGGAGCACCGCTCGTTTTCCGCCGAAGAGGCATCTGCGCTGGCGCGGGGGACCCGACTACACGTCCTCGACGCAGTGGAAGCGCGCGGTCGACAAGACTTTGCCCTGCTCTGTGCGCCGGCGCAGCCCGCGGAGCGCAGACTGACCATCGAAGAGCAGGTGGAGTGGAACCGAATTTGGCAGGCGCTCCTCCGGCTCGACCGCATTTTCAGTGGCCCGCTACGAGGTATGTATATGATTCCAATTGCGAGGAGGGAGGCGATGTGTTGAGATGATTGACGCTCAGATAACGACGCGCTGAGGAAACGGAGCGAGGAGATGATGGCGGACGGCGCGCGGCGTGTGCGTGATGAGCGCAAGCAGCAAGGAAATGGTAAGACTTTCTCCCGGCTGTACCATCATCATTGTGCTTGCGCTCACGATTTTCGCAGTGCAACAGCCAGGTAAGAATCCGTGTGGTCTGGGTGCCCTTACTCGGTAACCATGTAAGTAGACCCCGACGTGCCACCCGCCCCGCGCGGCAAAGGTGAACCCACGAAGGTGGGCGCGAAGTCCCGCTCAATCCGCAACCCCACGCAAGGAAATGGTAAGTCCTCTCCCCTCTGCATCCATTCATTACGCTCGCGCTCACCATTTGCGCAGTGCACGACGGCAGCGGTAGCACGGGCCAGCGAGGCCAGCGAGGTGGGCGTTTGTCTGGTCTGGTCTCATCTCTGTACTTGTATCTAATTGCCTTGTGAGTAGATCACATCCCAGCACCCAACGTGCCAGCACCGCCTTCGAAAGGTGCGCACCCAGGCGAACCGCAAGCAGCCCGCAATCCCGCGCCTACGACGCCAGTACGCACACCAAGCAATCCCGACCCCGCGGACCTCGTCGCGAACGTGCGCCGCGCACTCGCGCCGCTGCACCAGGCGATCCTCGCTCAGTCTCAGGGGAACACACGCAGCCCGTCGGGGAGGAGCGCGGCGGTTGCTGTGGCGAGGGCGCTTGACGCTGGCGGGGAGACGGGCGGGTAAGTCGCCGTTTGCGCATGCGGCCGCGGGGCGCTGATGGTCATGCAGGAACGTGAAGGAGAATGCGAATGCGGCCGAGGGACGGGGAGCCAGCACGGGAACAGGCCAGGGTACAAAACGCGTGGCGGATACAGATGGCGGGGACAAGAATGCGCCTGCGAAGCGCGCGAAGCTTGCACGCGCTCCGCCGCCCGCGCCCACGCCACGGGTGACGCGCTCCAAGACGGGTCAGCCTTGTTATCCCTTCTTTTTTCCCTTCTCCTGTATGCTCACCCCTTTGGTTTATCAATCTCCAGTTCGAGTTCCCGACGTACCGCTCGCAGCCATCGCGCCGCACCGCCACTTGCGGCACGTATACAAGACCGCGCGCACGTACACGCCCGCGGGGGAGCTATATACCGCCTGGATTCCCGTCTGCTCCATCTCCATCCCCGAGGAGGGCGGGAAAGGGAAAGGGGAGGATACGGAAGGCGTGCTGAACGAGGCGGAGCGCGCGTGGCTCGCGGCGCAGGGTGACCTCGCGCGTGCGCCAGACTGGTGGCGGCCTGTGCGGTGGGTTGAGCTTGGGGCAAGGATGTGGCTCCGTTCCCGTTCCTCGAGTGAGCGCGCGGACACGACCGAGAAGAAAAGGAATGCGAAGGACGCGAAGGAGACGGGCGTGAAGGAGGAGCCGGAGGAGAGGTTAAGGCCGCTGCACCACGGCGTGCTGCTGCGCGCATGGGACGCCGGGGAGTGGCGCTTCCCCGAACATGCCAGGGTTGGGAGGCCCGGGGCGGGCGTGCCGTGGGAGCAGTGGGTGTGCGGGGAGGAGGGGCGGGCGTGGCGCGCGGGCAAGGCAGGACGTAGTTGATTTACCAAGTATCTTTCGTAACCGCGTCTGGCCAATTTCAATGCGTGTTTTAGTGCTCTTCCTGGTCGTACCTTGAATGAACGAGCGGATTAAGAGGGGAACATGGAAATAACATGGCATTGAAGAGACGCCTAAAATTCTGTTTCGAATCCAGGTGCCCAAGTTGTTCGGTTGCGCAGGGCGCGCGTTTGCTACCATGCAACTGATTCATTGCCTGCAGACCACCCGTTCGACTTGGGGCCGAGCCATCCGATGAAGATCGCCTGCCATCTCTTTTTTTTTGAGATCCTAACAGCTTCATTTCACGCCCGGTCTGTCTGTGCAAATCCTCAATATCAACCACCTTAAGTGTCGAATTCAATTCTTACCGTAAATAGCATCTCCTACACTCAGGTTCCATCGAATATTCCCGGCCTCTAGCAACAGGGCTCGGTAACGCTCGTCATTCTCCCCTCGCTCTGATACTAACCTACACATTCATTTGTTTGTGAATCAGCTCATTCCGAATATTCTAGAAACGGTACAATTAGATCTGCAAAGACAAGAAATACATAAATCTAAGGGAATGCGTATACGAGACAACTAAAACATCACTTGTAGTCCTCTCGCGGGTCAAACTGCCTACAAATGAACAACAACAACTCCTTATCAACCCACGGCCGTAGAAACGCGATCCTCTGCGCATCAACGTAGAGACGATGCCCCGGGAACCACAGCAGCGCGCACTCGAACTTGCCGTTTAAGTTCCCCCTCGCGCGCGCGACGAGGAAGTTGAGCAGGACGGAGGGCGTGAAGGCGCCGAGCGAGCGCATGTCGAGGAACGCGAGGTTGGGGACGAGGCGGGGCGCGAGTCCGGTATGAATATCATCATTATCAGCCGGAGATAGCTTCGCGAGGAGGGAGTCCGTGATCAGGTGGTCTTGGGTGCCGGGAATACCGTCGACAGCGAGGTGGTCGGAGATGAAGAGGTAGGCGAGTGAGGGGAGCTCGGCGAGGCATTGAAGGAGCTCGTGCTCGCTCACGAAGACGTCGTGCAGGGACAGCGAGAACAGGGTGTGTCCGCTTCCGGACCGCGCGAAGAGCGCACGGGCCGCGGATTGGGGCCAATGCAAGGGCTGAAGACACTGCTCGTCGATGGGCATACCCAGGAGACTCAGCTCCTGCAGGTGTGGCAGCGTGAGCGTCCCAAATATCGCGCCGAGGACGCCCTGCGACCCGGGCCCGTCGTGCTGCAGCGAGTAGACACCGAATTTCTCGATGGGGGACTCGACTTCGGGTAACTCGAGTGGCAGCGCAGCGCTGATCTCCTCGAAATTGAGCTGCGCGTAGATCGCCCCGCCTCTGGGGAACCGCGCCATCTGCGTGATGAGGTGGACGATGTCGTCCGCCCCGACGCCGCTGTAGGTGCAGCTACGCAGCTGCTCGAGTGGCAAACGTGCCACCACGGCAACTGGCCCGCAAAACTCGAACGTGCGGAGCCGCGGTGCGCAGGAGAAATACTCCATCACATCCGCGAGGGCCCCGATATCCTCGTTGACGCCGTGGAGGGTGAGGGACTCGAGGTGCGGGAGGTTGCCCGCAACGGCGGCGAGGTTCTTGAGCATCGTGCATTCGAGCGTGAACGACGCTGCGCGCCAGCGCGTGGAAGAGTGCGCGAGCGTCTGGATCGCGCGCGGGTGGCATTCGCCCGCCCCATGCACATTCAAGGTCAGCGGCGTCTGCTGCCCGCGCTCCAATGCGACGACGAGGCAGTTGATCATGCGCTGGTGCAGGTAGCTCGCGTGTGCCGTTTCCACCGGGAGCGTCCAGCAGCGTAGATCCAAATTGATCGTTTGCCACAGCGTGGCCGTCCCAAAGACGACGCGGCGCCACCGGGTGCACACCTGCGAAAATGCGGCGAGCCGCCCACCCGCGACGCGCGCAATCTCCTGCTTCGCCTTCTTTTCCCACTGCGGCGCCAAGATGGGGCTCGTGTCCCACTCCTTCGGCGCCTCGAAGTGCGCGAAGATCTGCACGAGGATCTCGGTGGGCAATCTGCGGATGGGGGATTCGATACCGACGCATTGGTCGTGCAGGCCCTGCAGCGCGTTGCGGCCGGCGACGATCTGCCCGAAGATGGCGTCGAGGCGGGTGAGCTCTGCGTCGTACCGTGCGAGCTCTGCGGGCGCGGCGGCAATTATTGCGCGCAGTTCGGGAGAGGGGCGCCCGTGCCCACCATTGCGCAACATTGCAAGCAGTCCGGCGGTGAGAGTGGCGCTGGGGAGGAGGGTCGATTGAGTGAATATGGTCTCGCATCCATCGCAGAGGGGGATTTGGGGTGGCAGCGACGACATGATGGACGAGAGAAAGTATGAGTGGCTTCACCGGCAATACAAGTGACAATAACGCGTTCGAACGCGCAGGGTTGGTTTACACGTGATGAGAAAAAGACGAATGGGTCTAAATTTCGTCCTTCGTTAGTTGTGTCGGCCGAACCCGGAACTTGCAACGCTTGGACGAGAGGATAAACCTCTCAGAATGGCAGCCACCGCGGTGATATATCTTCTTTGTAGCAGAAGCAATAAAGATATTTGAATCCGGCAATACAGGCCTTGAAATGAGTCAGTCTACGGCGTTTCGGACAGGGGAAACGCAGGAAATCAGAAGACTGAGAAGTGGAAAGAGGCGGGAGAATAATCGTACTGCATACAAGGTAAACACAGATGCATAATTTTTTTCCAGCAAGGGAGCTGGGATATAAAAATGGAAAGCGCATATAATAGAATGGGGTGAAGAACGAAGAAGACGAACAATTGACTAACCGGTTGCCGTCGTGCAAGGAGAGGCGCCTTCATCGGACGCGATGAAGCACCAAAGCACCAAAACTGCCCGATGTGCTAGGGTGGGGTGGACGATCGGCTGTAGCAGGAACAGAAACCGAGGGCAATTCGTGTCTTGCAAAAACTATCTCCAGCTCGCGCACATTGGGGATATTGTCTGCCCATCCGCTCGGGTCCAGCGGCAGCCCCACATCGGCTTGCTCCAGGCCAGACTCACCGCCCTCCGCACGGCAGAACGTCGCAAGGCACTGAACATCCGGCGGGTATCGCGAAGTCGTAGCCAGCCAGCCGCTCCCGCGCGGAACCTCGACGAAGTCCTCCGCGCGTGCGAACCGCGAGATAAACAGGCCCGCCGCGCCCTGAATGACCGCCACGTCATCAGATTAAACTCAAAATTGGAGTCAAACTACCCGCCTTATACTCCATGCCCTCCAACGACGCGCGCGAGAACGCGCGCCTCTCCCCGCGACACGTCACGATGAGCTGCGGGAACGCGCATTGGCGAGTGGAGCGCATGAATGCGTTCAAAGCCTGCATGACGGGGGAGAGATCCATCGACTCTTTCGTGATGTGGTTGTGGATCGTCGTTTTGGTGGCCTTGGGCTGGGTGGGGATAGCTTGCGCCGGCGGCGGGGTTGGCTCTGTCAATTGGGTCATCGGTGTAAGAAGGAGAGGAGTCGATGTCGGGTGTTTTCGGGTCCGTTTAGGCGCCGGCACTGCCACATCCCGAGCATGCGCAAATTCAAAAATATATGAGCAACGCAAGAGAGAAATTCGAACGCACCCATGGTAACCACCTCGGTCTCTACATGCCAACAACCTCAGAAAAAAACCGAATGTCCGGGACACCAAATTCGGGTGCCGAATCGGTCGGCAGGTCCCTGTCGGTTGTAGTATTCGTGGAGATGTGATATGTTGAAGCCCCGCTTCTTGGGAGCAGAAGGAGGCCCGGACCTTGTGGGTTGAAGACCAATTGGTCGAGAACGATTTTTATAAACATGTTTATAAACACTCACTTAAAAGTGCTGGAATTACGGTGTTGCGGCGATTTTTCGCCCCGTAACTTTCCCAAGGTAAGGAATGAAAAATATGCAAGCTATAATTCACAGGAGTATCAACAAATTGGCAATTTCAACTGAGATAATAACACAATGTGAGTCCCCAGGAGGTAAGAAGGCCAATTTCGGATCATTTGGCCTTTGAATTCGTCAAATTTGTTCCAATGGCGACCAGCAGATGCTGAAAAGATTATCATTTCTACTGACTTCAGGACAATCTAGTGGGGCTGGACACTGCAACCTTGAATTAAAAACCAGTAGTTTAGGCCCGGTCATATATAAACCGGTTTATAGACACCTGTTTAAAACAATGTTTGCAAACAAGAATAAAAAACAGCACCCTATCGTTGATGCCGACCGCAGTTCTGACCTACTACCTACAGAAAGAATCTATGATATGTCGCCTGTATTCTTGCCCTACAGCATACAAAAGAAATGAAAGGGAATGTTTTTGATGCATTTTTCCCACACGCCAAAACGACACATGTGGTTCCACCATCCGAGGGCTCATATCTTCCACACAGCACAAGTTATAAAAATCTGGAACTATTTGAGGACGTAGAAAACACATGTATCTGCCTACCACTAGATGCCAACAGCAATATGGGCTGAAGTTACAAAGTTATCGCGCACCATCAAAGTTGTGGAGGGCTAAAATATTTAATAGGCCAGTGGCCGACATTTTGCCGATGTTACTATCACGCCATATTACGTCTATCAACGTCCGCCCGCAAATTCTGGCTGCTCTCTCGGTTTTCCGTTCCAGGTCTCCCTGGCCTTCCGCAGCGCTCTAGACCATCTTCTACACATCCTGTAAATCCGTGACCCGTCCACTGACCACCGAGGACGCTTCACTAAATAATGTTCTAGCATCATGGCATGATGCACTCCTGCAGCATTCAATTCTGTTGACCCCAGGTCATGGTACAGAACCAGTATCCCGTTCGACAAGCCCTGGTCGTGTGACTGGGAGAACTGGGATAACACCAGCTCCTTCCTCCATGGGTGTCTGTCACCCCGATGATAAGCATGGAAAATGACCAGACTTGAAATCTATCAATTTCAATGTTCTTGTTCTACTTACTGAAGTAGAACAATGCTTATTTATTACTTGGCCCACAATGAGAGCCATAGTGAGGTCCGGACTGTTGGCTAAAGGCACTTCACAAGAGATTACATTGTATAGACTTGCCTGGTCACCGATACCACGAGGGTCAACGGCCAGGTGGGCTACAATAGAATTTCACGTAATTCCATGTTCAACCATTCAATCGAATTGGGACATTTGGAAAGTGTCATATATCAAGGACATAACACATACCATCCATCTAGACTGTGAATTCATAAGGGATCCAGATTGCAGGTCAAATCAAATCGGCAGAGTTGTTGGTGCATTTGCAAACATAAGTTCAACATTTGTGACATATTAAGTCACTGTAACTTTAATCACATGAGCCTGGATGCCTTGGAGAGCTCAGGAATCGTTCAGGGACATTCAGTAACACTATCAGGATCAATACCTGTTGTGTATTTACGCGTAAATCATCAAAGATTGTATTTACATGTAAATCAAAGTCCAACCATTCGGTTGAATTAGGGCACCATGGGAATAGTTGGGTGACAAAGGTGTCATCAGGTAGAGATGCAGGACAGCCAGTCTATCTATAAGGCTAAGCTGGTTGGCCCGGACAATCTCTACTGCAATTTATCCGGACACGCTATACTTGGCACGTCTAAAGATAACAAGTCCATCAAGATATGATGGCAACACCTTAAAACAGAAAGATAGACGCACAGCTCCCGGGATAGAGCACTTATTTAGCCGTTTAACCAGGTCTTTGATGCATGTACCTTTAAATAGCCAGGTCCATTTATCCGTATATACCGAAGTGGACTGATTGTAGTATTTATTTCTTTTATCATGTGATGTATAATTCCTGTATAAATACCAGCAGGTTTCGAGTGGAAAGCCAGTGAATTCACCCCTTCTTGCTAGACGTACTCAGCTCAGCTGGTATTGTCGGAAGCCTTGGATTCACTAGGAGTACCATTGGGAACTTGCTAGTTCTTTCTGTTATTCTTGGTCAAATATATTTGTTGGTTGTTGGATCTATGTGCGCATAAAGAATCTTAAGGAAACAGAATCGTATCAGGTCATATCGGTTTCATATCGGGTCGTATCGGGTCATATTGGGTTTCATAAGGATTTAGGAAAAGCACACGGATTGGTACACAGAACACAGATTTATAGCCGAGAACATTGAAGGAGCACAAGTCTTGAGTCTATTGACGACCAAGCACTACCCCACACTACCCCATCGATATAAAACCACTCTCTGCTTTGTCTAGACCTCATTAGAGTCTCTGGATCGGCTATTTGAGCGTTCTCAGTATTTACGCGTAAATAGCTATTACCAGATCTAGTTCAAATATCAACCTAATACTTGGTTGGAACCCCGTACTCGCACCACTCGATTGTTTGGATTAGTGTTTAGTGTTTGTTAGTGCTCAGGCATTGATAGACATTTTACTACATTTCACATCTGTTCAGGTAGTCAGTGTTTCACCGAGTAATGCGCGAGACGTGGGGAGTCATCGGGGAGATCCAGCCACTTGTGTTCTTGCCCGAGTGGTACATGCCCGAGCTGACGTACATCTTCGTTGTGGATGGGGTGTACTGCTGGGCCACTTATGGGGGCATCAAGCGGATTGACGGCCCATTTGCGTTGCACGACGATTTTTTGCTACGCCTCGGAGAGGACAAGGGAATGTGGGCATGTGGGGCAGAGCTAACGAATATCTTGGAGACGGAGACTGACTACTGATGATGATAAGCATGTAAAATGGCCAAGCCTGAAATTTATCAATTTCTGTGTTCTTGTTCCACTTACTAAAGTGGAACCAGGGTTTATCAATATCTTGCCCATAGAGAGCCATAGAGAGGTTCAATCTGTTGGCTAAAGGCACTACGCCTCTAGATACATAGTAAAGACTTGTCAGGTCACCGATACCACGAGGGTCAATGGCATGGGGAGCTGCTATGTATTTATGCGTAATTCAAAGTCCAACCATTCAATCGAATTGGGACAGAGATAAAGTGTTATACCAAGGACATACACACACCATCCGTTCTGACTACAAATTACACCTGAAAAGTACACTACTGGAGTTGGGAATCAATGGACAAAGGAACCTTTGCTGAAAGTGGAACACGGCCCGAACAGTCCGGCAGTAGCCGATGGATCAATCCACGGCATGTTTGATATTCAATGCTTGGACCGAGGTCTGGATTGAGTAGTACAGTCGTTGCCTAGGGAAGATTGATCCACTAGCTCCATCATTCAAGTGCTGGAGTAGTTTATCAGCTTTCCCATACCAGAAGTCATACTATATGACAATTGAACCGTGGTTCTGCAGAGAGGGCTGGACACGGGTAAAATCCACATCATAATATGATGCCATCTCTTGGATTAGAAGCAAATCAGAACACAAGTCTCGGAACTATTTAACCGTTTTATTATCCGTTTGTGTTCATTGTGTGCTTGTTGCTAATTATCCTGTACTATTATTATATTTATTAGTCCTGTATGCTGTGTCATCCGTTTGTATAAATATAGGCAGGTTCAGAGAGGGAAAGCAGTGAATTCACCCCTTCTTGCTAGACATATTCAGCTCTGCTGGTATTGTCGCTTGGGAAGCCTTGTATTCATTTGGAGTACCTCTTGGAACTTGTAGAGTTCTTTTAGTTATTTCGGTCAATACATTGTTGGTTGTTGGATCACATCTCGTGCTAGAATCTTAAGGAAACAGAACACAGAACGGACTCATAAGGGTTTCATAAGGGTTTCATAAGGATTTAGGCAAAGGGATTTGATATAACACGGAATAGAATCATAAGGGACTGAGAACACTGAAAGTCTAAGGACTAATCCACCCACCCCACGAGATAAAACACCTCTTGGCTTCCTCTAGACCTCATCTGAGACCTTAGATCGGCTAATTGAACTGTATCAGTATTTACGCGTAAATAGCTATTACTTATATTTAGCACAACCAGAGACCTAATACTTGGTCTGATCCCCGTACTCGCACGGTTTATTGTTTGGATTTGTGTTTAGTGTTGGTTTTGTGTTATTAGTGCTCTAAGCACTGATTTACATATTACTACATTTCACACTTGTTCAGATAGTCAGCGTTTCAACGAGATATTATTGGGCAACTCCTTTGGCATGTCATCGTTTTTTCCTAACATCCACTGTTTGTAGTGAACATACTGGGTTCTTCTTTTTGTTAGCCATGGCTAATATTGAGAGAACATTGGTTACACGAGCAAACAGGAATTGCATTTGACCGTCTTGAGATGCAGTTATTACCACCGCCCATACGACTTATTCAGTTAGGGGTTTAGCAGCCATTTCAGTCTCCATTATGTTGCTGGAGAGGCTAACCATACGACTACTGGCGCGAGTAGTCTAATGGTTGGCCTCTCCAACACTCTACTTTATTAGCACTGGTACACGGCTGCTCGGCTACTCCGTCACGATGGGGTCATCTGCCAGTGCCTGCAAGCAGGCCCACTCTAGAAGCACCAGGGAGAAATATCAGTCATTTTGTGCGTTGGTGATTACACGGGTGGCAAACCTCTCCCCTGGATCGCCTGCGCGACTGCACACTCGAGCTTCTCCACGAGATCCGAGAGGTCGGGCAGGATGGGTATGTAGTGCTCGAATGGGCACAGCCAGCCGTTGAAGTACTCCACGAAGACCGTCAACTGGGGGTGGTGTGAAAATGGAACAGAATCCAGGAGGACAGGACGGACTTTGAAAACCAGCGACCTGCTTTGCAGTAGGCCCAGGTATCGTCCAGAAAATGAATTCCCGTCTACATCGAACACGTACTTGTATTTGTACACCTTACAATGCAATGGATGAGTAAGAGCTGTTGTCACGCATGTGCATAACAGACTTACCTCCTCGCGTGGGGAGGATGCGCCAGTGATCCCTTACTAGGTCTTGACCATGGCTGTGTCAGTGTTCGCTGCACAGTGAGTCGTGGAAGGCAGACAGCCTAACATTCATGAGGTCTGTGTGGTCATGACCGATGTCAATAAGTCAAAACCATGGGAAGGCGTGGTAGTTGTCGTCGTACACCCACCGCCGGAGGACATTCCATGCCAATCTGCTGAAGGTCAGTGCTGCGATGGCCTAGAGGATGGCACAACATACAAAGCTTCCAGATTTTCTCCGTCCAGTTGATGTTGTTTGGGAACAGGTAGTGTGAAGTCCAGGCCAAATCGGAGTAATAGAACTAGGGTGCGTCAATTAGCCGTGGGGGCCAACACAAAAGATGTGACACACCTCGCTGGGGACAAGAATATCAGCAAAGCACGATGAGATCTTGGCCATGCTCATCAATGGGTATGGATCAGTCGTAAACTGTGTGCTGGAGCTGTATAGTATGACTGCCCACACCATCAGTTTGCGGTGAGTGGATACTGTGAATATCACCCACACGCGTTGGCATCATTTGTCAAACCGGTGAATCCCTTGGGGCAGGTAGGTATCATGCATTTCATCTCGTCTTCAAAGAAGGAAGCTGTAGGATGGGGGGAGTGCTCGAACGGGATCTGATCAGACATTAAGCGCCTTTTCCAGAGTGTTGGGTTGGCGATAGTTGAAGATAATGTGCAGCTCATCGCGCCCATTAAGCATGATATTCATGTTGGGCATGAAATAAGCAAACTATGGATAGGTTGGTGAGCACCACAACACGAACCTTTGAAGTACACACCCGCTCAAATGTCCGGGGCCAGTCACCCATATAGAGTGTGCCCTGTTCGTTGGTCCAAGAAAACTTACCGTTGGCAAATACCCTCGTCTTCATTCTATTCCCGTCATTTTGTACCTTGAGTAAATAATGTGTGTATTCAGAGGCCAAAAAATAACGAAAATTTCAAGATGTACTTTGACCGAAATCATCTTCTTGACGCAGGATCGTGCTGCACAAGCTGGTAGAACAGCTCAAAGATGCGAGAGATCTGATCGTAGTCGTCGATGAGACATGCATGGTGTTGCGCAAATCTGTACCACTCGTCGTACATCGCTGGTGGGCCCCGGTTATTCTGGAGGGAATATCGCACCATGGCCTCTTCAAGCGAAGACAGTTGACGTGCGTACAGTGCATCAATGCTAGGATCTGCAGGATGGCCCCGTCCTACATAAACAATGAGCTCCGCGACCAACGTAATAATGACAGGGCTACCTCATCCGTACCTAATCCCCAGTATAACTCCAACAACCACAATCCCGAGGACGAGCAATTTACAACCCAGCGACCCTTTCCACCCTAAAGGGCCCATTTTGAGTTCGACTTCTTTGTCCTCCTTGTCTCCATCCCCGGGCGATATGTGATTGGTGGGCAGCAGAGGGTGGCCATCTTCGTTGGAAAGTGCAACATATTGACGCCTGAAGGGCCCCCATGGCCAGGACACCAGTTTTGGAGGGAGGGAGATGAAAAAGACCAAGGAATGAAGGACGTGTATACTGATGCGGCCCCATCGGCAGCCTTGCTCCCTCAAACCCCGAAGTCATCATGGAACACGGATTTCTGCGGTACAGGAAAACAGCGCTCCAGCCTGCATTTTGCACTTGCATAGTAACGGGGCCTCGCCCCCAACTATAAAAACAGAAAGTTGATAGGCTGTGTCACGGAAGATGGACAGTACAGAAAGAGAGCTCACACTTCGCACTTAGCCAATAATTTACATTCCACGAGCTGTTCAGATGATTTGTATATCCAAGTACGATAATACTCACCGGATCCATGATTTAGTACTAGCAACTTCCAGATTTTGAAACTCTGGAGGGTTCACAACCAGGTTGCCACATGTCTGAAATCAATGGTGATCAACCAGGGACCGGGGTTACTCACCTCCCTCCCCTATTGATGGCTGTTGGCTGGTAGGAGAGGGCAGCTATCTCCGCTGAAGAGTGCAACATACTGACGCCTGACTGACACCCACAGCCAGGATGCCATTCTCCGGAGGTTTTCAGGTGTGGGTTCGAACCTGGTAAGTGCTTCCTTTTTTCGTCTCTCTCGTAATAACAGACCTCACTCCTCACATTGATTCATAAGAAGCACATGTATTGGATTGTCGCTCTGGCCACTAAAATCACTGCAATATGCCACAAAGATAAACTGGTGCTAGTGGTGGAGTTTGAAGATAAGATAGCACAACCATGAATGGTGTTCATGCTAGCAAGATGACAGAGAGGCGGAAGGAAAGATAAGATTGACTAGGATACATGAATGTATGAAAGCCATAGTATCTATTCAAAGCCGTTGACCCACATTTGTTTGATCACTTGCATTGTCCTTAAGATTGCTTGCCTTTGTTAATGCCACAGAGCCAGCTGAAGTGTATCTCAACTCTGTTCCCTGCTTTCAATCTTCCTACCACTGCAAACCCCCTTTTAACAATATACCCTTCCTGAATCTCGCAAGAGTCCCTATATGCCTATCTTGTCAGTGGTCAGACTTTGAAAACATTGCTGGAAAGATACACACCGTTTATTATATACTTCAGCTCAAGATAAGCCACATTATTAAATACTTTGGTAATGAATTATTGTATCAGATTGTATCAGATTGCCTGAATCTGTGATGTGGCAACTGACTGTAAAATAGCAGCAGCTACTGGCCGAGGAATGGCCCTTGGGTATTGATTGCCCTGGTGATCTGGAAGCCAAGACATCATTCAATTTGTGGTATGTTCGACAATGCATATTTGAATGCTTCTGAATCATACCTGAAATGTGTGAATCCCAGTTGAGATGTAAGAACTCAGATCACATCTACACACATGAGTGTCATTGTCTTTTAAAAAATAAGTACAAGTTTTGCCGGGCCATATGCCACGGCTCACACCCCAAGTCCGTGTCTGACTTAGACTCGTAACCAGTCTGCTATGCAGCATTTCTTAGTGCGAGCACTTTGCCGCAGGCAGACTGGTGCAACTCGGGACAAACAACTCACGCACGTGGGGAGTTTGAAACTTGGGTGGGGCCGATCACAGCATCAAGTTGATGTGTACTTCCGATCAATTCTCGAGTAGACTGTGAAGCCCACTGCACGATCCTCATGAGGCCAAACAAAATTCTGAAGAGACAGATCTCACGAATGGAGGCTATAGATTTATGTATTCATTTGTACTGAAGCATTGTGAGTGGAATTGAGGCAAGAACAGAGGCCATCATAAATTTTAAAACTCCTTGTGCACGCCAAGTGTTTGGTCCGAGTTGTACCAGTCTGCCTGCAGCAAAGTGCTTGCACTCAGATATGCCACAGTAGCAGACTGGTCACAAGTCTATGTCTGACTCACGGTCATGAGATGACGCCAACTTGGGTGAGAAGTAAAGTCAATAGGCTGTATCACGGAACACAGACGGTCCAGAACAAGCTCACACTTTGCACTTGGCCGATAATTTACATTCAGAGATGATTTCTACATCCAGGTGCGACAAAACTCACCGAGCTCATGATTGAGTACTAAGTAGTAGCTCGTTAAGGGTCCTGCATTCTCGATCAGGTCACTGCATGTCTGAAAACAAGCCTTTCCCTGCCACAACTCACAGAATGATAACCCATCGATAAATTGTCTAGTCGAAGTTCCCCTCTTGATCAGCGTCGAGAGGCTAGACAGATGGGATGGTAATTGATCATCATCGACCCATCAACTTGATGGACAGGTCGAAGCACTTGGCGACAACATGTCCCATGATGCTTAGTTTGGGCCGGAGCTCAGCCAGATGTCTGTGTGTTCCTGTGATGGATATTGGCTCATTTCAAGTTTATTACTCTCGATGCGCAGTACAGCCTCTTACTTGAACATCTCCGAGATCCCTGAGATGTTTGGTCAGCTGCTGCTTGCCTCGGGTATGACTCGGGCTTGGAGCCACTACCCTCTGACTCGGTCTCGGGCATGGAGCCATTTCTCCCTGACTCAATTCGAGTCATTTAGCTATATTTAGAGTACTTTCCAGGTATATAAAGGGAGCTCTTCCCGCTCATGTACAACTTAACCTACCTTTGCAATACATCATCACCTTGAAGTGCCAGCCTTCCCACTGAGAATCTTCCCACTGAGGCTACAGTCATAACCTTGCTTTTCAGGTATATTTCTTAGCATCACAGTCCTAAGAACTACGAGATATTCCGTAGATCACGTCTAGTAAAGATTTGCTCTTACTATTTGGCTGTTTGGTATGATCAGCGTGAACGTTGCTGTTTTATAGGGATTCTTGAACCAAATATATTTGCTTGCTGCTAGACAGCTCATTTCATACACGCTTCAGCAGCGTGTGAAGCCCAGATATATTACAGTTCCGTGGGCGATTCGAGTGAGGCCTACTCATGACGGTCAGCACATCGATGCCAGACCGTGATGCCTGAGATGGCGCATGTTCCGAGCCGATCCGCTTGCTTCCTCAACTACGTCCTTGGTCTTGGGAACTTTTGGGGAGGAGGATATATTATAAGACCCGACTTTACTCATTGGTCGGTCATCTCCTAGATGCCAACCCCACACAGGCAAGTGAGGAAGGTGTGCCTTCTAATACTGAAATAATACATTACCTCCGATCCCAATACCTCTCTACTTGTAGACAGGAGTCACATTTAATACCATGACATTGAAATCGCCTAGGGACCCGGAGTCGATGATGATGTGTAGTTTGTTCTGAGGATGAGGATCCTCTGGTCGTCATTCCTGAATCTCAATGCACGAGGGAATCTGAAATTGAGCCATGTCAATCATGCATAACCCTCGCATTCATCTGGTTTGAGCATATGGTTTCAAAGTGTCTGCCCTGTCAGATGGATTCCATAGTGATACATAAATGTGCAGATATAAGATATTGGTTAAGAGATGCAAAGATGGGGGAAAGACAAGGAACACATATCGTCAGGATGGGTGAAATAGACGTAATAACCCCCTGCCTCAAAATACCCGCTGGTCCCGGCTCGAAATCAGGACCTCTCGTCTGCGCTGCAAATATTTAGGAGGTTGCAAGTTACAGCATCACGAGGCCAAGTTAGACTCGTTACCAGTCTGCTATTGCGGCATTCAAGCACTTTGCCACAAGCAGACTGGTACAGCTCGGGTCAAGCAATTGGGCTGAGCGAGGAGTTTGAAATTTTGAGCGGGGCCGATCACGGCCATCAAATCACTTTCGCGGGTGCCATCAATTCCCAAGTAAATTTGAAGGTTTTGTTCATTGTCCTGAGAAGCCTAGTGAAAATTATAAAGAGACAGATTTCAAGTCATTGGCTATTAGATTCCTTCTACCCTTTTGAGTCTTGACATTTGGCATAAATTGAGGTCAGAACGTTGTCAGAACGGGCCAGAAGGAAAAAGTTCAAACTCCGCGCGCAGGCCAATCGATCATTCCGAGATGTACCAGTCTTCCTACGGCAAACTGCTTGCAGTACCTCAATGCCGTAGAGCAGACTGGTGACGAGTCTAAGGCTAAGTATCATAAGATCTGGTTTTCTTGAGAGTCAATCTGCCGTTTACGGCATGAACAAGGGAACAACAGAGTTAGAGGGACAAAAGCCTATATACAGATCAATATTCACTATGAGGGACGACAGCTAGATGTACGCAAAGGTCCAGTCGAAAGAGCCGTTGGGAAGGTCGGGGTTGCTGTTAGCCGCAGGAGAAATAGAGAAGCCAGAGGAGTTGTCTGAAGCTACACAGAGTGTGGCCTTGTCATAAAGGATGTTCTAACCAACGCATTATGGATCTTCTGACGAAGGACAAAGAAGACACGCACTAGCCCTGCAAAATAGAAATCCAAAGAGGCACCCCGGGGAGGTGGAGAGTTGTAATTCATAAACCAAAACCCACACGTGCCAAGCGTGGACTCCCAAGAGGTCCCGGGGGCCAGAGTGAAAGACTCGGCGTCTAGAAGAATATCGGAAGTTTGGAAACACGTAGGTCGAATGAGGTAAAACACTTACCACCTGATTGCTCGAAGGCTGCCTTGATCGCAGTTGAGAGAGCATCACAATCACTGGAAGGAAGACACACCGGAAAAATCGAATATTCAGCTCAGCTGATTGTTAACTGAAAAGATCCTTTTCAGCAACCTATTCAGCCAGCGGCATTTTTGCCATTGGCTCGGCATTTTCCGAGCCAATGGCAAAAATGCCGCCAGCTGAACATGTTGCCGAAAGTAGTGTTTTCAGGTGACGATTAGGCAGCATAATCCGAGCTGAATATTCACTTTTGCCGGTGTGAGAGGTCCAATTCCGCTGTCGATGTAACAAAAGGAATTGAAAGCTTCTAGTATGATACTGCGGCATCAGTCGCCGCCACCACATGGGTACCTGAGCTACCTTCGCTTAAATTGCCATGGGTTGATTTATCTCTTTTCGGAAGTGACTGCGCGAGAAGTAAGGGCATCGGGGCAGGCCTTCGTAGAAACCTGGACTTCGTAGCCGGCGGCGCTAATGGTGTGGGTTTCAACCAGCACCTGGTCGCTCGCTTTCCACGCGGAAATTCGTTGGGCATGAATCACGAGGAAGTAAATGGCCATTGGGGAGGCGAAGGTAGTTATACGAACCGGGCACAGCCGAGGACACAACGAGAGATACAAGAGAAAGCAGAGCAAGCAGGGAAGTACGCAGTTTCATGGTCAGACTGAGAGAGGTCTTCCTTGGCAGTCGACTGGGCTGACTGGGTTGAGACTACGGGCTTTTATACAAGATCCATGAAAGCTTTGGGGTCCGCGCCGACAGAGCCATGCCTGGCAGGCGCTTTGATATCAGTGATATGCCACATAGTACCTGGATTTTGACGGCTTTGGTCCTGGGTCTGGCAGAAGGCTTCGCATATGAAGTCTTCACGTCGCAAGCAAGTAGCGCTCCCCGACGTGGGTGAACTGACGGTCGAGCAAGAAAAGTAGAAGGGTGATAGACGATGTTACAATGTCGAACAATGACACCAAGTGGAAAGTAAATTGTCGGAGCTCTGCCCATTGAATACTGAACGTTGAACCCAACGTACATGTTAACCCGGATGAGTGAGGCCAGAAATAGACGAAAGATAGAAGCGCAGTAGTAGCCCAGTCCGTCAGTCCGTGGATATAAAAAGACCACAGACTGAACGCTTGAACGCCCGAGTTAGTTCTTCCGCACAGAGGTGGCGTGTGGCATTTCCAGCACCATCTCCGTAATCAGGATCGAACCGATATCAAGGTGGATTTCATTTTCGCTTGGTGCATATTTTATACATTGAATTTGAGCACTCTTCCTTGGGTTGAAAGTGAGGCTCATTCAATGATCCTTCACCCAGTTCCCAGATCCATGGTCAAGTCCGCTTCCATCCAGAAATGAGGACCAGAATAAGTTGGACGTGAGATCTTTCGACCCACCTTCCCTTCTGTACCTGCCGGATAGGCCGTCTTTGCAAACTGATCTATCCATCACAACGAGCCTCGACGCGTTTGCCCTGGCGGAGGTTGTTGGACAGACGAGGGATAATATCGGCGAAAAACGCAAAGATATGATCTGCGACTGAAAGTCGGCAATAATATAATTCAAGAGTCCTATTAACGCACTCTTTCTCATTTGTAGCCCATAGACACGATAAATTGCGGCCGACGAGCCTAAGAGATAGGTCCAATAGCTATGTAGTTATGCCCCCAACCAGCAAGCGACAGCGGGATATTAGGCCCGGTAAGATGACACTGGGGGGCCATGGCCAAAGAATGGTCGCCCCGGAGCCTGGAGGCGAGGGACGGCATTTCGTATCATGATCTGTGTCGGGGCCAGGCCACGTCGAAGAAACGAGGAAATATGGGCAGATATTTGAGACAGCCTGGACGGATAGCACATAGACGAAACACGGATGTAAGACTTATTGCGTTTGGATAGGTTCACCAATCATTACCACAGGTGTACAGAACCAGAGAACTGGTTGGTAAAAACGAAGCGTGGGCGCATGAAGAATCTGTCACCCATAGGTTCGTGTGGCGCGCAATTGAGAAGCTGTAAATGTAGACCACAAGGCAAGCAAGACTCTCGGAGCATGAGCGCTGTGCGGACTAGGAAGAGTCAAGGGCATATCGGATCAAGCTGACATGCCAATGATCCGAGTCGAATGATCCTAATCTCTGGTCTCTCCTCTACGCAAGCAAAATCCGCGCTAGCATTTGACTTCGACTGTCGAACGGGATAGGACGTCAATTTTCTGTACAGAGGGGAATATTCTTTGGGATTTCCAGAATTTCCGGTGGCATCAATGGCAAATCGGTGGGCGATTGAAAATTTCACATTCTCCTCAGTTGAAGCGCAGCTTAAAAAAAAGAAGATTCCACTTGCATATGTCCAGTGAATATACCACGGCCGGAAATTGGCTCAAAGCACTATTGATGACGCTTTGATAGAGGTGGCACACTGGAATCCGAGTCATCTTTCCCTTTGTCTCTTGCTTCTTTGAGCACAATGGTCCACCCGCTCTTTGAGGACAGCATCGCGCCTAAATACTATAAATACCGCGTCTGGACGGTGCTTTTGCCTACGGATTGCCACCACCATCCCTGTCAAACTACGCCAGAATATCCGCGAGCCGAGCTCACGGTCCCCTCACTCATTTACCCCCACATCGTTGCCACGTTCTTCGACGCCTACACTCTTTTATTTCTATCCACGATGCCGTTCCGCCAACCCTTGAGGGACAGATGCAACACCCTGTTGCGCGTCTGCACCGACCTCAAGCCCTCTTCCACAAAATCGAAATTGCGGCCGAACCTCACGTCTTCCGCGGGGAACACTCCCCCGCCGTCCGTTCCTCGCCCTCGGGAATCGTCTCCTCCTCCGCTACCAACAGGGCCGATGCAGACCCTCGAAGACTTACCCGCGAATGAGGATATTGCCACTGCCCTTGAATTCGTCCCTTACCTTCACCTGTTTTCTCCATCGTCGCCGAGCACATTACCCCCCGGAAGGTGGACGCACGCGGTCCGTCTCCTGCCCGCGACGGAGGAGCACAGCGTCGGATCCACGATCGTCACGGCGTGTGGCCACACGCAATTCCTGAATCTCTACATGCCCCTCGCGGCGCCCCAAAACGACACCATCCTCCCGATTAACACGCGCCACCTCCTCATCGCGCGCGACTTCCTTGCCCTGGCCCTCCCATACTACGCGTCGGCGCACCCCTTCGAGGACGAGACCGCCTCGCCCACCCCCCTCGACGCGCTGAGTCCGCCTCCGCCGCAGGCCTGCCGCATGGACGCCGTGCGCGTCGTCCTATGTGGCCCGCAGCGTGCGGTGCTCACGATCGCGCTCGCGTACCTCGCGTACGCGTCGGGCTTCACTGTGTCGTACGTCATGCGCTGTGTGAGCGAGACCCAAGAGGAGGGCGAAGGGAAAGACGAGGATGATAACCCAGCGTGGGGCGCGTTGCTGGGACCCGACGGGCAAATGGGCCTCGGCGCGCGCGAAATACGCATCCTGGACCGGCTGGCGAAGAAGGAGCTGTAGTGCTCGGTTCCTACGCGCTAGCGTCGGATTTCCTGTGAAATTGCCGAGGTTAGTCGGAGTCGGACACCTATCATCGAACATTTGTTATTACACACTGTACACTATACACATGAATCATTTTTCTCTGTTCCACTTTTTTAAAGATCGCAGCGGGGAAGACGCGGAGGAAGCCAGCAAACAACATACAGGTATCACCCGCCACGATGCCCTCCACCGAATATTCATTGAGAATGCCAAGTGCCCGAATATATATACAGCGGAACCCATTCCCAATCAACAAAAACTCATCCTCAAGCCGTATAAATACATCCCTACTCAGCTCAGAAATAACAGGCATACCGCTCCGAGTCGCTGTCCCACCCCACACACTGCCAGCAGTCCAGCAGGCGGTCGGGGTCGCTAACACACAATCAGACATGATTAGCGTTGATGATAAGCCACAGATGCGCGGGATACTCACTACTTCATTTTGATGCCCGCAAGCTCGGGGTAGTGGTCGCCCCAGAACGACACCTCGTGGTTCGGCTCGTACACATCGGCCTCGTTCTGCGAGAAGGGCACATCATCGTCAGGACCTCGAAACGGGTACGGGAGGGAAAGGCCCACCAGATACGCCGCATCGGGCGTCACCGCGCGCACATGATCCATAAGCGCGCTCGTGCGCTTGTACACCGCGCGCATGTCGGCGCCGGTCGCGTTCCAGTTCCACATCCCCATGCTCGTGACGTGGTACACCGCGTCGCGCCACGCGGGCGTGACGCTCGTGCGCCCCGGCGCGAGGTCGTCCGCGTGTGTCGCGGTGGGCGCGGTGATCTGGATGATCATGAGCGGCGCGTCGGGCGCGGGCGCGCCGCTCGCGGCCATGAGGGCGTCGACGAGCTCGCTGCGCGACGCGGGGGTCGCGAAGGAGGCGCGCTGCACGAGGCGCGAGGTGAGGGACACGCTGTAACCGACCTTCTACACACAGGATCAGCATCGCGGGAAGGAAGGTCGAGGGAGGGAGACGCACCCCGGCGCCCGCGTTCCCACCCGCATCGGTCATGAACGACGTGAAGAACGGGAGGAAGCTGGGAAACTCCATCACCATCACCATCGCGCCCTCTACTTCATCCGCCTTGAGCTGCTCCGCGAACCCAAGCAGGGGCGCCATCGACGCGGCGGCCTCGTCCTTCGAGAGGCGCTGCGTGACGAAGAGCGCGAGCTCGGGCATGGAGTACCCGCCCCAGCCGGCGTCCGCCCAGCCGAGCATGTTCTCCGTGATGAGCGCCCAAAGCGCCTTGGTGCGCTCGGGGGACTTGGTGGCCCAGGTGACGACGACGACCTGCACAGGAGCTGCGGGCCCCGCGAGGATGGTCGCCTCGAGGACGACGCCGAAAGTCCCACCACCGCCTGGATAAGAATTACGGTGAGCCATGGTCGAGGGACGGTGGGCGAGACACACCACCCCGGAGCGCGAAGAACAGGTCCTCATTCTGGCACGCGTTGGCGGTGCGGTACGCGCCGTCGGGGGTGACGACCTTGAATTGCAGCTGCAGGTCGCGGGTGGTGAGGGTGCGGATAGGAATAGGGGTGAGTGAGACGCACTGCGCGGTCGACGCCGAGCCCGAGTACGGGCGAGAGCACGCCGTGCCCACCGCCCTGGACAAAGCCGCCCGTGAAGCCCACGGTGGCATCACTCCCACCCACGAGCGTGATGTTGTGCTCCTCCGCGAACTGGAACGCCTCGAAGAACTGCACGCCGGCCTGATACCCGATCGCGTCAGCCTCGCCGCGAGTACAGATGAATGTGGCTGACGCACCCCGGCCGTAACTCCTGGGTAGGCTGCCGTGCATCCTTCGGGCACGAAGGCAGCGTCGTATGAGATCTACGAGAGGGATGGATATTGCGCAACGATCGGCGCGTGGGAGGTGCGTACGTCCTTGAGATTGTGCGTCTGGAATAACATATGAATTCGGGGACGACTCGAGCACTCGGGAAGACGCACCCATAACGCCAACGAACCCTGCCCGCTGCTCCTGCCCTTGAAGTCATGCTGTAACAGGCCAGGTCAGGATCGGCTGCACCTCACATGCTTGCGACGCACCCCCGTGTTCTTGATCACAAGCCGAATACCCGTCGTCTTGGAAAACTCAAACGCAGCGATCACATCGTCGGGTCCCTGCACATCGATCTGCACAGATGAAGGTCAACGAGGGCTACGGTAAACATCATGGACGGCACACAAAATGGGGCGGAATGCTCCCGAGCTCGCAGGTATTAGGCGACGCGGTGGCATCGGGGTCGGTAGGCGTCATAAAATCAAGCAGACACTGCTCTCCCGACGCCTGGCACATCTCCCACTGTCCCCACGTGTATCCACCCGCCTGGTGGGTGCGGGCCTCTGCATGGACTCAGCATATGGCTCTGGCTCTCTGTGATGAAGTCCAGATGCTTACTCTCGTTTTGATACAATTCCTGTGGGAACGGAGTTAGGCGTTGCAAAGAGCGATAACGGTGAGAGACTCGCCTGGACGGAGGCGCATTCCACGGACGTCGCGTTGTGGAAACATGGCTGGGCGAACGGCGTTGGTTGGAACACGCGGCCGCCGAGGCGGGCGCTGAGGGTTTCCCAGATGTGGGTCGGGGCGGAGGCGAGAGGGACTTGGTCCTCGGCCTGGACACCGACCAGGAGCGCCAGTAAGAACAGGGAGATAGTCATGGCGGTCGAGAGGTGAGCACACCGATTGATGGCGCATTCGTCGGAATTTGTCTGATCTCTGCGCTACCGCCGAATTTCAACAGGGATCGTATTCATTGTCCGAGTCGGGGATGTTGGAATCAGCAGGGACTCAAAGAACTATATTGTACAGATCACAGGCACTTGCGCTCCACATGCGAGTGGGTAGGACTGGAAGGAAAAGCAAGACTCAGATCCACACCAGCTGGCAAAACGAAAAAGATCAACCATCAAAATCAGATTGACCTCGCATCATTGTTGCAACACCGCCACTTCATCTGGGGTGACGATCTGTGGCGACCCCGCTGTTTTTCTTGGGTCATTACCTGTCAGGTCGGCAGTTCATCGACAGTACGAGGAATGGCCGATAGCCCGCAGCGAATTTCCAGGATGAATTTCTTTGCAGCGTGCCTGACTGAACAAGGCCGAATCGTCGACCAGGTCTGCCTTGCTTGAACTTTGAAGATAGCACAGTCAGCCCTCATATTGTAACCAGAAAAACTGCACTGTTAAAGCCTGTGCCGTTTCGATTGTTGTATATTTTTCAAAAACGGAAAAAGGACAGACTAGAAGATTCCGGACCAGTCCCGTTTGTTCAAGCACGCGACGCCAGTGCAACCTTCTTCTTCTTCTTCTTCTTGACATACTGTGGAAGACAAGTGTAGGAGACCCTCAGATACGTTGAAATCACCAAAGTAAATAATACATGACTCGAAGTATCGTGCATACGACAGCATCGTGGTCCATAGATCCTAAATGAAATAATACATGACTCGAAATACTGCGCATATGATAATACCCCAACATCATGGTCCATAGATCCATGGCTGTAGAGGAAGGAAAAAGTAAGTAAATGTATGAATTGGAATAAAGGACACCAAAGAAAGGTACTCGGCACTAAAAAAAGAATAGATCACAACAGGGCCTCCTTGTGCCGCATGACATAAAACCCTGTATGGTCGGGGAAGTAGAAAATATCCAAGGCCAGGTTGTCCTTGTTCCACTACGCAGTTCAAAAGAAAGTATTTGTAACTTCTGCCTACTCCGGAGGGAGTATATCAAGATCTGGTTTGATTTGGAATCTACCGAATCATAGTCGTACACCCCTGTTCATAGAACTACAAATCACCGTCGCGCCATCGAGTCACACAAGTTCACCGTCTGATTTCCTTCCCACCCAAGTATATACATAATTACTTGGGTAAACAATAAGATGTAAAACTTATTCGAGCAAAGTTCGCCCGTCATGCTGCTAATTTTGAAACCAAGAACTCCATTCATCCGACTCTCTTGCCTTTCATTCCGCCTCGAACACCGCAAGAAAATGCTACCATATAAAATGCATACCTGTTGAAAAAATAACAAATCCTGAGAACCTGACATTGATCTGACATGGTGAAAAATGGGGGAGAAAGCGGGGTGTACTAAAATTAACACGAGGCCTTGACGGGGCCCGAACTTTTCTTGAAAATTGAAAACGTCTATCGTTTAGTAGCTGTAAGTCTCCCATGTCATTGTGGCGTACTGTGCAGAGAAAGAGGGTCTGAAGCGAGTGCCAGACCAAAAGCCTGTACGAGGGAGATGGTCACACTTGGCAGCAAGGATCGATCCGGGCCGCGAAGCCGAATTCCTTTGGTTTTGCTTGGCAGGAGCTTTGCTTCTTCCTTCTTTCCGTCAACCGCTTCAACTTGTTCACTGGGGCCTACGTATGGCCACTTTAAACCTCGGCGTAGAGAATCTCCACGTCTCTCATGAATACTCCATGCGTCCCAGAGTTTCAGCCACCGTTCAAGCCATACAGCTTGATGATCTGGCAAAATCCTCGCCGGCGCCGCGCGGAGGGGCCCGGGGGTACAACCCCGCTCGAGATCTACCCCCGGAACTGTTGACTGAGATCTTCGATATGTGTTCCCCGCCCGGCGAGGACGGTTTCGATGGCCTCCTCGACTCGACTACTCCGGAGCAAGAGGTGGAGCGTCTGGCTAAGAAGTATCTTCTCCAACTGTCTCAGGTAGGCTCATATCAATCATGCTATGCCAACCTTCTGAACTGTTCCTGCTTGCTTGCGAAGGTCTGCTCCCGGTGGTACGGAATTGTGATGTGCACGCCCATGTTGTGGTCCATCCTCATCGTGGATACAGTCCTATGGCCCAGCGCGACCCCGTCCACGTCGGTTCTCATGGGCCTTGTATCATCTTCCCTCGAGCGGAGCTGCAGCCACCCCCTTCGAATCCAAGTCGCTGCGGACGAGCCAGATGGGCGCCGGGTCTTGGAACTACTCAGCCTCCACGCAGGCCGGTGGCGGCACTTCCACTTGTGGACTCAACTCCCCTCCTTCCAAGGCCTGCATGCGGCCAAAGGAAATATTCCGCTCCTTGAAACTCTCGAAATATCCATCCAGAACGAGGATTGGACGGTGACCGAGCTCGACAACGTCTTTGAAGTCGCTCCGAGTTTGTACGAGGTCACCTTCACAGGTTTGGCCGGAAAAGTACAGAGCCTCCCTTGGGACCAGCTGAGCGACTTCAAATACATAAATATCGTGCCCAACGATCTTGTGGATTCGCTTTCCCTTCTTCGCCGATTTTCGTCATACACTAAGTGCACCCTCGAACTCGCCACCTTTGACACTGCACCCATCGTTGACTTGCCGCCTATCGTTTCTGACGTCTCCGAATTGGCCCTGTCATTTGCGGTCGAATTCGATGAGGTGCAACCGACGGATGTTCTCAGCCCCGTTCTTGAGTGCCTCACCTTTCCATCCCTGGACTCGTTGGGGTTGGTGGGTGAAAACGGCGAACCGCCCCTCTCCTGGAGCCAGGATCAATTCCTCGCTTTTGCGTCGCGATCAGGATTGCACGTCACGCTCACAACATTGGAGATTCGAGCCACAATCCGGGATTATGAGCTCCTACGATGCCTCGCGGCTCTGCCCCAGCTGGAATATTTGACGCTCTCGGATTCCCAGGACGGAGCCCATGCCTGCATCAGTGACACACTTTTCACCGCCCTCATCCAGAGGCCCGATCAGACATGCCATGCTCCACACCTCTCATTCCTCTGTGTAACCTCCCTCCTGCAGTTCACCGAGAGCGTATTCTGGAATTTCGTGCATTCGCGTCCTGCATCTACCTACCGCGACGGCTTTCCTCTCGAGGTCCATATCTATTGGCTGCCCGGCAGGACACGGGAATTAACCGAGGAATTCCTCGCCCACGGGTTGGAATTGGTGGAGCGAGGAGAGTTGACTTTCTCAGCGGGCCTAGATCTGGAGTAACTGCAAAGTAATTGGCGGACGCGTGAATGGATACTTGGTCGTAGTTCTGTACACCTCAATTTTTTTCTAGTTGTGTTCTGTCGCATGTTCTTCATAAATTGCCCCGGGAGTTTCTTGAACTTCTTTCTCGCTTATGTAATGGACGGCTGGATTCTACACCGTAAAGTACTTTTGAAGTACCTCCCTTGGACAGTGTTGCAGTAAGGTTCAAGGCTCAATTCAGGGTAGCCGTTATAACCCCTGGGCCTCAATATTAAGCCTTCACTTTGACTGGAGACAATCTGAACGGTTAGTTAACCCTTAAAGTCATCACGTGTTGATGTGCCACGTGATCATCTCGGGACATAGTGAAAGATTCAAAGAAATGGACCAAGGTGAAGGGGCAGAAAAATGAAGATGGTGAGGGTGTTCCCCCGAACATTAAACCTTCATAGCCATTCGAAAATTTCCCTCGCTCTCTTGCATTGCTATTCAGCAGCAAAGTCGGTCAACAGATGATTTCAGTGGATCAACCTGGATCAACCTTGCAAAGATAATTCGTCCTGTCTATGAATTGTTAGCTTGGGACAGAGGGCACGACGACGGTGCCATTTATGGTTCCGGGGATGAGTTTGGGATGTAGTCGGTAAACAGTTCTCGGCCCTACTTCCATTTTAAGATTGCACCTTAATTATACCAAGGCCCTCCGGGCACCTCCTGGTACTGTAGTATTTCGACCGTAAGTTCACGCCATGTTACCCGTCACCTACCATGTTCACTGGGTATGATGTTCAGAACTCGACCGTCACTGTCACCTCCATACCAGATGTTCACTTAACCAAATTGGCTCATCCAGGCATACCGACCACTCCAGGCTCCTGGGGCTCCTCAACGGTGATGTAAACACCGGAGAAGCAGTTTCTCCTAGACAGAGCTTCAACAAGATGAGAACTTGTGCTTTGTTTAGTGCTGGAGAAGGTGAGTCAAGTTCCTTGATGTTGACTTGAGACCATAGACGGACCTTGATGTCGTCCCGAGGCAAAGCTAAGACCTCTGATGCGGAGATGGAGGAGCCGGATGAAGAGCCAGTGGCACTCGGGCCAGCTTCGGAAAATCGTAGCACTGTTACCAAGACTCCGCTTGGGCGGAACACTGGTTTTTCTTCTGCCCTTCTCTACCGATTAGACTCGTAACCAGTCTGCCGCGGCAAGTTGAGGTACTGCAAGCAGTTTGCCGCAGGCAGACTGGTACAACTCGGGCCAAACAATTGGCCCGCGCGAGGAGTTTGAAATTTTGAGTGGTGCCGATCACTCCGATCGAGATGCCATCAATTCCCGATTCAACTTCTAGGTTTCTTGCGCGATCATGATACAGCTCAGGAAAATTCTGAATAGACAAAAATGTAACCATTACTTTCAAGACAAGACCTTCTTCAACTTGAGCCCAAGAAAAATAATCAGATTTCAGGCCGGAATAGACGAGAAGGAAAATTTTCAAACTCCGCGCGCGGGCCAATTGTGTAGCCCGAGTTGTACCAAACTGCTTGCAGTACCTCAACTTGCCGCAGCAGACTGGTTACAAGTCTATCTACCGATTCTTTTGGTTGATTTTAGCGCAGCTCAAAAATCATTTTTGCACCTTTTCAACTCCAAAAAAATAAGATGTTCATTCATTGGTCGTCACCGTCACTGGCCAGATAATTTCAGTTCACAGCCCTCCGTCACCCGTCACCCATCACCTGAACTTACGGTCGAAATACTACAGTACCTTGTCCTGGATCTCAGCCATGAAATTCATATAAACCTAGGCCTGAGAAGAAATGGCCTGCTCACAAGTCTTGTCCGGCCTCGTTCCTCGGCCAACTCACCTCTAGAAAACCATTCAATAGAGTTGAACTGAGCTATAAGAGTAAACAACTCAGAAAATTAAAATATTTAATGAATTAAAAGAAACCTAGCAGCCAATCAGGAGACGGGAAAATCGACTTTATTTTATTTGATATCGGATTTCATGGCGGCCCGGGAGCTCCGGTATGATCGGACAAAAAGGACATTTCGTGTTTGAGACCTGGTAACCGAAACGGTACCAGGAACAACTACCCTTATAAACCCTTAACTGCCCTAGTCAAAATTTTACCTTTATTACATAACCCCTTAAAATGCAACACTGCCCTCGGATGAGTCAGATCTTCGATCGTCTAGACCCTAACCCTAACCTACCTTCATTGATCACCCACTACGCCACCCGTCACGTTAGTACCTCTTGCTTCGATCCAGGATTAAGAAGTACATCTGCGTTGTCTCTAATAGCGGACATCAAACTGCCTTTGATCCATGGATGCCATGAATTCCAGCAGCCCAGGGCTGTGCGAGAAATGCGGCCACCCCTCTTTCCGGCAGTCCCACCTTCTCCCGGACCTAGTTCAAACCAACCAGGTTCGACTTCTTTTGCGGTCAACTGCTATGCCGCCAGAGACGTCTTGGTTCCGCAGCGTTATTTCTGACGCGCCAGAGGAACTAGCACGATACGACGCCGAAATCGAAAGACTCCAAAAGATCCTCGATAAATTGGCCGCAGAACGCGCTCGGCTAGAATCTTATGGCGATCAGTGCAGGGCTATATTCGCTCCAGTCCGACGCCTCCCCACAGAAATGCTGGTGGAGATCTTCGACATGTGCGCTCCACCGAACACGGAGTTGCTCTTGGAGGACGATACCCCCTCTGGAGAACTGGGTCGCCTTGCAAAACAACATCTGTTCCACTTATCACAGGTGCGTCTGCTACATTACCATCCTTAAAAGGTTTTCTAAGTGCCTTGGAAGGTGTGTGCGCGCTGGCACGACGTTGCCATGGGCACCCCACGCCTGTGGTCGACGATCGTCGCGGCCGTGCCTCTGTGGCACGGAACAGCAGCGGGGCGTCTGCTGGACCGCCTTCAATATTCCCTCGCGCAGGGTGGTGCCCATCCGCTGTCAGTGCATGTCGCCGTGGATCGTGATGCCAACGAGATCCCCGTCCTGAGCAGCCTAGAGAAGTACGCGCACCGATGGCGGGAGCTGTACCTCTGGATTAGTCTCGAGTCTTTCCAATTCCTAACGGGTGCGAAGGGGAACCTCCCGCTGCTAGAAGTACTCTACATCGCGGTTCAAGGCGACCGCGCATTCGATGTCGATATCTTCGAGGTCGCGCAACGCCTACAGTTCGTCACGTTCACCGGGAAGGCGTCCAGAATCCCCAAATTCCCCTGGGCACAAATAGAGGAGTTCCGATATCGTTATGTCCTCGATGAGCCCGCCGATCTCTTCAATGCACTCAACCTCATGGCCAATATGTCGCCCGACACCGTATTTTCCTTCAACATGAACTTGTCGCACATCGAACTCCCCGTTGGCCTACCGACCATTGTTTCCAATGTGACATACCTGACTGTATTGCTGATTGTCAGCCCCGACAGGAACCAAGCGACGGAAGTTCTCGGGGAGATTTTCCAGGCCCTCACTCTACCACAGCTGAAGCAATTGGACTTCCAGCGCGACTGGAACGACCCGCCGCCTTTCTGGCACCAGGCACAGTTCCTAGCATTCGCTGCTCGCTCCGCGCTCCACGGCACTCTCATCGAGCTCGAGATCCACGTGCCAATCGCCGATGAGGAACTCCTGGACTGCCTCGAAGTGTTACCCTTGTTGACAGATCTCATAATCTCCGACTACGGGGGAGAACGCATCCTAATTACGGATAATCTCCTGCGGCGCCTGACGCGCAAGGCCGATGATACAGCGCCCCTCGTCCCCGCCCTGCAGTTCTTCTGCATGACAGCGCTCTTCCGGTTTACTGACGACGTATACTGGGACTTCTTGATCTCCCGTCTGCCCCCGGAGAAAACGGACGAGCCGTTTCAGGCTAGGGTGTGGTGGCTTTCCGGCCACGAGCGGGAATTCGGTCCGGAGATGTGTGAACGGATTGCGGGATTGGTGGAGGGAGGCGTCCTGGGGTTCGAGACGGGTCAAGATCCAAGTGAGCCCGTAGTGATCTAATTCCATCACAAACACAAAGGAATCATATTGACTGTACAACTACCATGGGTTCGATTTATATATTAAATAACTCTTCTGATTGTCAGTCCCTTTTGATTCGGTGATTCGGTGTAAAATCGATATCGCCGCAGAGAGGGAGAACTATTACAACCAGATATAGTCGTCCCAGACCTCTACGCCAACTGGAAGGCTCGTGGGAAAACCTTGTTGCTCCTTCCGGATGCCGCATATCAGAGAGGTAAGCGCTGCCTTCCATCTGAGGCTCGAGCAGATAACTCCTCTCCACATTTTCCAAACTTGTTTTAATCTCTAATAGGTATGCTTTCGTTAGCACGGAATTGCCATGGTCCAGGGTACACCAATGCTGTGGTCCACCATCCTCGTGGACACCGAGCTGTGGGACACAGCGACCCCGTCCTCATAAGTACTTCCGCTGGAATACACACACAAATTCGGGCCCCAGGGATGGAAGATCAATATCCGCAATCCGGGATTCACGGCGACAGATATGAATGGGCACATGGGAACCGGGACGGTGGAGGACGGCGCGAAGAACGCGGTGCGCCTGTCGATTCTGGGCGGCGACGGAGAGACAGGAATGTTCACCGAGAAGGAAGGGACGATCCCATGGTATACTTGTAATTGCAACCACCCTATAACCTGAACGTGAGTAATTGGACCAACGCTTATACACCTTTTGTGAATCCATTTTTTCTGGGAAGTAATTTTCATGGACGAAGATTGCTGAATATGGAATGTGCCGACCGCTGGAGCTGCGGCATGGTCTTGAGGTAACGAACCGACGAGGAGAGGACAAACGCCGATGGAAATTATTTTGTTCCACCGGTTTACCTCACAACTGCAACAGCTTGAACTTGGTTTGACCCTTTGTATTCAGAACGATCTCGATGGACTGTCGCACACAGAGCAGAGATCCGAAGCAAGGGCAACTAAAAAAGAGAGCAAACCCTACGAAGCCAGCGACTCCCAAGAAGTCGGATTCTTTCTCACCACTCAGTCTCCAAGATCATAGCAACTGGCTGAGATCAAGATCAGTGACTCTTTTCGCAATACCAAAATGTACACCCACTATCATGCGTTGCGTACAGGTACCGCCCACTGGGCATCCAGTTTCATGGACTCCGTGAGGTCCGTTCATAAAAACGCAGGCCAGAACGTAACAAGAATCCATTAATCACCATTTGCGCCGGATCCAACGGTCGAACGCAGCGCCCACCTACGTAAACAGACGCGCATTATTAAAGAGGTGTAACAGAAAAGGACCGAGACAAGAAAAGACAGGGTACAAATAGAGAGAGAATATGTACGAGTACTGGAGTGTCCGAGTGGAGTCCAAAATTAATGAGCGGATGAATCGAATTTGGAACACGCTTAGAGAATCCACGCAGAGACGAGACCGAGAAACACGGCGGCGCTGAGGGTGCTGGCACCCTGCACCAGTTCGCGGGTGGCCGCGTTGGACGCGGTGGCGGATGCGGCGGAGACCGAGGCACTGCGGCTGGACGAGGCCGACGCCGACGCGGAGGCGGACATGCCGGACATTGGGATGGATGTGTCCACGGAGCCCGAAATCGACGTCCTGAAGCCGAGGGATATGAGTATGGTTCACTGCCCACTGAAAACCGAGAGAAATTCACTCAGCACTGGCGGCACTGACGCTCGGCGCTGTTCCGCTAGTACCAGGGGACGTAGCAGTGGAGCTCGCGGTGGTGGATGGGGCAGCGGCGATGGAAAAGGAGGGGCTCGTGCCGTACTTCTGGTTAATGTTAGTGATGTTGACGAATTCCAGGGTATAACCGTCGCTGCACATGTACTGATCAGCGATAAATAAAAAAAACATGTAGAAAATTGCATTACCCGGGAGCGACAGTGGGCAAGGAGACATTGAGCGTGCCGAGGGAAGCTTTCACGTTGTTTGCGATGGCAAAGGCGTTGTTCTACGGCTCGAGTGAGATTCATCGGCGAGAGTTGGAAAATAAATGAGGTACGAAATCAGGGTGAACGAGCTCAATGGAAAACGGCTGGGTGAAAGACGGGTCGGTGGTCCAAGTTATGGTCGTCATTCCCCCGGACGCAGGCGTCTCCGGAACCTGGATATCGACGGCAAACGCTACAGAAACCACCAGCATCACCACCCTGAAATACCATCAATGGAGGAATCATCGCTGAAGGATAATGGGAGACTGACCACAGCTTGAGAGCACTGAACATCGTCGCAGAACGGTTTGGAGCGGGGAAAAAACTGGGGTTGGAAAGGAGGGAGAAAAAGCGAGGTGGTGGTCGTAGGAGAAAAACGTGGATGAGACGTCCATTATGTACCTGGGGAAGCAGCCGAAGAAGCTTGGCCTTGCGGGTGACTCATCGGAATAGGCACTATTTTACGTCGCACAACCCGAACTAAGCTTAGACGCCGGCGAGGGAGGAAGAGCGCACAGAAGCATCGTCAAGGTTGCGCGGTGTTTGGTAGGAGTCGAACAAAGAACCCCAGAAATCTAAAGTCGAAAAATATAAATGCTTGTATGGAATTCAACAAGAAAGTGCGCATGAATTGATCATTCGTCCTCCCCATCCGCCAGCCGCGCGATCGCAGCACGCAGCCCAAGCTCCTCCTCGACCTACACCGCCACAGTGAATCAGGCACTTTACGAACCGAACCGAAACACCTCTTACCTGCGTCCGCCTCGCCGCATCCGCCCTCCCGACCTCGCTCCCGAACACGCGGTCCATGTCCTCGAGCGCGACGCCCGCGGTCTCGGGCACGCTGTACGTGGCCCAGAGGTACGCCAAAAAGCACGCGGTGGCGAACGTCAGGAAGGTACCGCTGTTCGCGGCGTGGATTAGTTGTGAGCCAGTTAGGTATGGCCATGGGGTCCAGAGGAGTATGGGACTCACGCAGGCGACGCCTCCATCATGACGGGTGTGATGAGGCCGATGAGGACTGATGTGGTAGGTTAGTTAGCGAAGAGACGGTAGCGAGATGAGACACGCAGGCGAATTGAAACTCACAGTTATTCGCCCAATTCGACGCTGTAGCGAGTGCCACGCCCCTCCCGCGCATAGACAGCGGGAACACTTCGCTGGGCAGCACCCATCCGATGGGCCCGAACGACACTCCGTACGCGAGCGTGAAAGTGTAGATCCCGCTATACATACAAAACAAATTCTCGTTCAGCTTGGAAAATTTGGATAGGTGATAAAAAAGGATTGGACTGACGCGACAGCGGTCCACGCGGCGACCCGATGCGCGGGCCAGTCGGCCTCGAATTGCTGGACCTGAGTAAGAGGTTAGAGTATTAACATTTAACTTGCACGATCACGACGGAGGGACGATGCGCACCAGGAACGCGATGACTAGGTGTGATACGGCCATTGCGGCGCTCCCACCTACAGCATAAATCAAGGTCCGTCGATGATCCCATCGATAATGGGGACGACGTACCGCGTAGCAGTGGTTTCCTCCCTTTAAAAGGGAATCAATGAATAATTAATTGCAAAGAGGAGGGTTTGATGTACCCAACCGATCAATCCACACCACGGCCGGGCCCACCGCGAGAAACTGCACTATGCCGATCCCGCCCGAGACGAGGAGGCTGACAGTGTCGCCCTGCAGCCCAATGCTGCGCACGAGTGTTGGGCCGTAGTAGAGCAGCGCGTTGATGCCGCTCCATTCTATTCACGCATCACATCAGTTGGGGAATTTATAGGTGAGAACCAGCAGGGAGAAGGCGTAAAGAGCGAATGGGACGCACGCTGGAAGACCATCATAAGCACCCCGACCATCGTCCGTGCTCGATACTTTTTCGTGAGAAGATGCCCCCACGCAGCCAGTTCGCCGGCGCCGCTCTTGACGCCGTCAGGCTGTGTAATGAGCGTCGCCTCCACGCGCATCTCCAGCAGCTCGATCTGTGAGAGAGAGAATAAATATGACACATGAAAGACAACAGCGGCAGGTAGAGATGCCCACCTTCGTCAAGGCGTCATCCCGGCCGCGCAGCCGCACGAGGCTCGCTTCCGCCTCAGCATAGCGCCCCTTCATGACGAGCAAGCGCGGGGACGCCGGGAGCAGGAGGAGCGCGCCTACGGCGAGGAGCACGCCCGGCGCGATCTGGAGGCCCAGCGGGAGGCGCCACGAGAGCGAGCTCGGGACTACAAAGAATTACTATGTGATGCTGCTGGCCGAGAAGAAGAAGAAAAATGAATGCGCACTGTTCCGGGTGAAGAACCCAATCCAGAAGCCGACGACGACACCGAGGACGATGGAGAACTGCTCGAGCGCGATGAGCGACCCGCGGACCTCGGGCGGGCTGATCTCGGCGATGTAGAGCGGGGAGAGCATGCTGAGGGCGCCGACGCCGACGCCGCCGACCGCGCGCCCGATGAAGAGGTGGCTCAACTTCTGTGCGAAGCATTGAAAGAGCGCGCCGATGTTGAATACAACTGGTCTCAAGTCAGCTATATATCAACGCGAGACGTGGGGAATAGCGCACCACATGCGGCGAAAATGGAGTGTCGACGCGAGTACTTGTCTGCGAGGACGCCGGCAGACAGCGCGCCAATGAGTGCGCCCAGTTCCAGGACCGCCGCTGGATAATCAAACAGTGAGTACGATAATTTCCTGGCGAGAGAAAATGTTACTCAGGGCGCCTTTCTCTAATGGAGTGACGGGCCAGCGGTCGACGAAATCCTGCATCACCAGGACGTTGGCGATCTAATTATATTCAGGCCCGTCAAAATTCGGCCAAGTATCATAGAGAAGACAGGGATTACCACGCCCTGGTCGTATCCAAAGCTCAGACCGCCGATCGAGGCGAACACCGCGCAAAGAAGGGCGTAGTAGTTGTGCCAGAGGCCAGCGAGGCCTGCTGGTCCGTAGCTGTACGTGTACGTCGAGTCCGGATTGACCGTAAGGCCCCCATGCAGCGCGGGCGGTGCACCGCCGGACGGAGATAGCAACGGCGTGCTTTGTGCATCGTCGTGGGTGAGAGGTTCCCTCGCGGGAAGCGGTATATAATGGCTGCTCTGGAGGAATATTTAATTTAGATGACATGTAAGCAGAAGAGCAACGCGAAATACTTGCCATGGGATTAATATTAGTGGTATTTGTAACCGTCTATGACAGAACCCTCAATTCTAAGAGATGATATACAAGATTGTCGAAAGCGGATTGTGCCAGATAATGCGAATTCAAGACCTGTTCTGACCGGCGAGAAATGTGAGAAATGAGGCCGTGTTTCCGGTGTGAAGATGGTTGGATTGAAGATTGGGGAGACGGTCCGGTAGGAAATTCGCAGATAATCCCGAGGTATTGACTTGTAGAAGGTCCTGCAAGCCGGGGAAGCCAACTCGTGGTGAGTGTCTGATATTGATCGACACAGCCTTCTCAGCACGTTACTCAGCGGACCACCGTTCCGAAATGCCGATCCGACTCGGAAATGGTTCAGATCCAAAACTTGTGAATGTCATTTTTAAAGAGTTCTGCGATTGAAATCGATTTGGCGGGAAGATTATGAAGGAAGGAAGGGGGGATACTGCATCGCACTGTGTCCACTATCGGGGGAATATCACGATATTCCTTCCCGCATCCAATAGGGGCAGTCAGAGTCGCTGAATTTCGGCGATTCTGAGGCGATTCTGACAGGTGTGTGATTCTGACGGGGATTCTGATTTATTTTAGCGTGGGAGAATCACCGAAAATCGGAATCGCCCGAGAATCACCTCGGTTTGCAGAATCTCCTCCAGAGGAGATTCCACATCAATTCTCAGGTGATTCTGATTCTGATTCTGCTCGTAATAATTATGGTGTTGATTCTCGCTCGAACTCCTTAAGCCCAACAAATATTATTTTTGTGACATAGCTATTTACAAGACAAATCCGATCCCGACCGAGCTTTCTTCCTTGCATCTTGGACAGTCTTGTCATAGCAAAGAGGGTCAAGGAACCCCAAGATCTGTCTGCCGAGGACTCGCGAGGAGGCCTGTGAGGAGGCCGAGAAACCAGGCAAACAAAAACAGCACTGAGGCCCCCTGAGGGTGCCCCAGGAACATTGTACCAGCACCAGTGGAAGTCTAGGCCATAGAAAAGTGCATTTTATTGATAATTGAATGTTGACAAAAGAAATTTTTACAATGAGAATCCACATGAGAATCGCTTGCAGGATCGGGGCGATTCCACGATTCTGATGCAAACAATTCTGAGAATTACATCAGAATCGCCTCAGAATCGCCAAAGTTCAGCGACTCTGACTGCCCCTAATCCAGTCAACTGGGACCCAGGTCTTCTCGTAGCACTGGTCTTCGTCATGAATATTTATTGTGCTGTACATAGTGTGTAGATCAGGCGGAGAAAAGTTCAAAAAAAAAAGTGTGAAGGTCTTCAATGAGTGTGACCCAAGCATATTGTACAATACATGACACTGCATAACTATGTACATCTCCCATTGTCTGGGCGAGTGGCTGGGCCAATTAGCCACCAGGAAAGCCACTGCCAGCCAAATTGGATCGGTGCCATCAAATGTCCGGATTCTAGATCATACCTTGGTGCTCTTGGACCCCTTTGTCCGGACTTTGGATCAGACCTGTCGCGCTCGATAGGCCCATTTGTCCGGCCTTTGGTGGGGACCTTCAATGCCCAAATTTCAAAATTTGTCCGGACTAGGGATCCAACCTCCCAAGGGCATATCACCGGTCCTTTTCCCACTCATCCCTGTGTCTTGTCACGGGAAGCTGAGGATTGCTCGCTGCGCTCGCAACAATACAAGCACAATAACAACGGTAGCACACTTTGCAGCAGAGCCCACTAACTAGGGCTCAGATCAATATATTTGGTCTATCTTGAAGGAAGATACAGCCTGAAGTACACAGTGAGATGATCTGGGAAAGACCATCATGCAAACTTAACAACAAGAAAAAAGGAGGAGCACTCTGTCCCTTGCTTATAACTGGAGGCCCTCATTTTCCAGTGTGCATGCTACCAATCAGGACTCCAACAAAAGTGTGTATGGTGTTGTGGGATGGGAACTGGCTACAGTAATTCAGACAGTCTAATTTACCGTTGGATACAACTACAATAGCAGTCAATGTACAGTACTGGGAGCCAGGATAAGCCCAGACAGTGGTCAGGTGAGTACAGGAGCATTCAGTGTAGACTTGTAATCAGTCTGTCCTAAAGATGGCAATTCTAAGTGGTGAGCATTTTTTGGTGATGTGTTTGTTATGGCCCACGGCAACTAACAATTGGTTAGCCCGTCAGGTCCACAAAGAAGCAGGGGACAACATGTGAACCCCTACACCAAAGGCGGGAATGCTTTTACGCATGAACGGCAGAAGCCGAACAGTGTGGGACTCAACCGTAAATTTAATTATGTAATACCCACTAGAACCCTCCAAATGAACAGCTTAGCCGAGGTTCGAACCCTCGATCTACGTGAGGCCTGGCAATTTCCAATTTACTCAGAAATCAGAGGTGATGGTTACCGTTAGTCCATGCAGCCCCCCAGTGGTGAGCACTTTGCCGTAGGCGGACCGGTTCTTCTCTGCTTGATCACGTGGGCTGGGCCTGAGTCTGAAATTCTTCCTTCTCCCCTGTACTGGGCTCAATCAAATCTTCATATTTTTCCTCCATCCAAGTTGAAGGTTGGGGCGAATATTAGATAGCTACATCTCTGCCTCTTCAGAATTTTGATTTATGGCCTTGAGGAATGGTATATCTGTGCCCAGTTTATTGGGAAAATCAATAACTGGACCAAAGTCACCGGTGCCAATCATCGGCACCTGCCAAAGATTTCAAACTCAGGCCCAGACCAGTTTGCCCACAGCAAAGTGCTCGCCACTTCAAATTGCCATGGCAGACTGGTAATGAGTCTACATGCAGCATGGATACCTTCGATTTTCTCTACAACATTGAATTCAGAGTTGAGGTGTTCAGGAATGGGAGCGGTTGTCGACCCAACAGAATACTCGAGAGTTTTCAGGGAACCTGAGAGATATTTTATACTCATATTTTACAATGAAATGAAAGGAGTGGCTTCCACATCTGTATTTCTGAATAGCAACAATGACAGCTAAGAAACTGAGCTTATGATATCTGAAGTGAGCATGCACAAATGTTCTGAGGGCTCACCATTATTAGAGCCACCAACACTGGCCACCAGGATGGTTGTGGTTGCCAATAAGGGACCTTGGGGGGTTCGAGCAAGAGGAGCATGGAGTGGATGACAGGAGGTGTAGATGCATATGGAAGCTGATGCATGGTTGGTGTAACCTCCCATATATTGCCCTCATGCGCTCTTCTTGTTATCTCCCTGTCTTGGACTCTGAGGTGGATTTCCAGAGGATGAAGAGGCACACATTGACTGGAAACTCACAGATGATGACAGAGTGTTCAAAGGAGATGCAGTATTATTATCTTTTGCTACCTTTAGGTTGTAAGCTGGTCCAAGGCACATCTAGACCACTACACCAAAAGGTAGATAATTGATTAGATAGTACTAATCAATTGCGCGCCTATATAAGGACATTGGGAGTGTGTCATAAGCTGGCAGGCTTACATAGGTAAGGGTTTTGGGAGCACCCTATTTTCACTTCTTGTAGTAAATCACACTTTTGTCATTTCCTCTGTGTAAGTGCTGATGCCCTCTGCTAAAATGTCTTCTTGTGGGATAGTGCAACAAGCAAGATGATTGGCATGAGGCAACTTGCAATTAGATTATGAAAGTGCCAGTAGTTGCCAGTAGAGACTGTAGATCCGATCTGTTTCTGGTGAAACGGGTGCTCAGGTTCAACGGTCCAAATATGCAACTGCCAAAAATTCCCCCTATCGAACGACTGAGTTATGCCAAACTCACAAAGTGAGATTAAGCTCAATTAAACCGACAATAGACAGACTTCAACACCAGCACACTCCCTTAATGACCTTGATACACTGATGAGATTCGGGTCTTTTTGGACACAAGTATAGGTCCAAGGAAACCACGAGTAGATGTATTTGTCACGAAAGTATTGCCCCAAGGTGGCTAAGTCTCAACTAGCTTCTTGAAGTGGCATTCAAGACACAACCCAAATTTATTGGTTGGTTCCCAATGTGGATTTAAGTGTCCCAACTATGCAATGATAACGGCTGGGAACCAGCTTGGTTTTGTGGGCTGTTCAGACCCCGTTTTGTTGGCTCGCACCTTATTCCGACAATGATTGGCTTGCACCTCAAACTTGCTGGATTGCGTCCCGTAACAATGGCTCACACCTCAGACTATGGCTCGTGAACAATGGCTTACGCCCTGTAACTATGGCCCACGCCTCAAGCACTGTCTTATTCCGAAACCAAACTTAAATTCTGAGGCTATTTGACAGCCAAAGGCTCAAGCCTAAGTGTCGACTCTGTGCACAAGGGCTTCATTGCTCCTCACTTTCTGGGGTCTAGTTCAGTGCTGTCCTCCCTGGTTCTGCCCTCCTTATATACTGTACAAAAACTATATGCGTGATTACTAGGCTTCAGGTATTCTACTTAATTAATTAGCCTGCAATCGGCATCAGCTGCGCGCATCCTGGTGTTCTTATTCTACTTGAGCTCTCCATATAATGACTCCCTTTATGACCTCTTGTCAATCGGGAGATTATATGTTCAATTAGTTCCCTGAATAGGACAATTGGCCCATATCTTCCTCTGCAGTAGATGCCTCTACTTCTAGTATCGCTAGTTGCATTGTACTGTTTAATACCTTTCCAACGATACCCCAGATGCCCTTAATTGGCATCTAGAAACACGCAGTGCAAGCTTAATCCTGGTCTGCGGCTTATCAGGTGATCACGTTTGCGGATCTGGTATATAGGAGTAACAATTTCAGGTCCAGGCCTTGATCAGGTGACTCATTGTGTCACGTCGGATAAGCCAAAGTTATGTAAACAACTAGGTGTTTTCCTCCCGAATAAGGTTCCCAGCGTGCCAATAAATGCCAGAGGTGGATAATACATCAGGAAACACTGTTTTGTTCGGTAGCCACAGGCCAAAACTATGAGGAACTAGTAGCCCCAGTAGCGCTGGTAGCAATTCAGGTGAAGATCAGTAGCGCTTCGTAGCGGAGCTGTCACGGATCAGTAGTGATCGGTAGGCGGGATCTAAAAATAATATATATTCAAGCCATAGTGGGCCTTAGGGCAATGTGAATAAGAGATATACACCAATCCCCACCTTTTTGGGGCCCCCAGAGAATTGCAATGCAGGAACCATCGAAAGTCTCGGAGTCACTCGAAATCTGCCAAGTCAATTCAAACTCCGCTCACACGTGCGTGATCTTTTGACAGTTGGTTGATCTGTGTCGTCGCCTTTCTCAGGCTCTTCCTTCCCCCCATCTCCCCCTTCGACGCCCCACTCTCCAATGCTCTCCATGGCATCCTATGTTGCTTCTGTCCATCTCCACATCCCTCAAGTACTCAAGTATCAACTTCGTTGTCGTGTTGGGCCCCCAAGATCTATCTGCCGCTGTGTCGACTTCCAAGCATTCCCCAGGCCTTCAAACACTCAAAACAACGTACTCCTGCCGCTCCACTCTGTGATCCACTCCAAGACTTGTTATCAGCAGATTCATTCAAGCTCCGACGCAAGATATATGTCAAGTTTTCTCCGTCAAGATTGCTGTCGATCAGACTCAAAGCCTCAAGAATCTTTGTCGTGAGCCATCAGTCCATTCGCCCCACAAGCCGCAATGTCTTCCTCCAATGTTCCTTCACTCCTTCACTGGCCCCTCTGTTTTGACATGTAGAAGACCGTTTCCGGTATGTGAATGTTCCACACCTTCATTTTGCGTTCCCTCTGATATTCATTCAGCACGTCGTCTTGCAGAGGTCCCTCAAACTGCTGTGATACGGTATCTCCTGAGTGGGAGTGGTATTCTTACATTTCTCGAAGTGTCGACTCCTAATCCTCAGACCTCAGATGTACTGTCCCTTACGTGCATCCCACCGAGCGTCTGACTCCCTCTCATCCCACAATGTCCCTGGATCATTCTCGCCGTGTCACACCATCAGGTCGCACCATCAGGCAGTCGTGGAGGTGAGAGGGGTATGCAGTCATGTTCTTCTTGTGTATGTAGCGGTATATGAATATATATAATTTCCATCTAACCGGCGTGTTCATTCTGGGCGTATTCGAACCATTTGTATCAACACCTACAGCCTGCTCTGGCTTTCTATT
>JARJLG010000284.1:0-106353 GCA_029448575.1 Mycena maculata | reverse complement strand
TCCACTAGCTCCATCATTCATGTGTTGGAGTAGTTTATCCGTTTTCCCGCACCACAAGTCATACTACATGACCATTTAACCGTGATTCTGCAGAGAGGGCTAGACACGGGTAAAATCCACATCATAATATGATGCCATCCCTGGAATTAGAATCAAATCAGAACATAGGTCTCGGAACAAAGTATCTATTTAACCGTTTATTTATCCATTTGTATTCATTGCGTGCTCATTGCTAATTATTCATGTACTATTTATATTTTATTAGTCCTGCATGTTGTGTCACTCGTTTGTATAAATACAGACAGGTTCAGAGAGGGAAGGCAGTGAATTCACCCCTTCTTGCTAGACGTATTCAGCTCTGCTGGTATTGTCGCTTGGGAAGCCTTGTATTCATTCGGAGTACCTCTTGGAACTTGTAAAGTTCTTTTAGTTATTTCGGTCAATATATTGTTGGTTGTTGGATCACATCTCGCGCTAGGATCTTAAGGAAACAGAACACGGAACAGACTCATAAGGGTTTCATAAGGGTTTCGCAAGGGTTCCATAAGGATTTAGGCAAACGGACTTGATAGAACAAGGAACAGAATCATAAGGGACCGAGAACACTGAAAGGATAACAACGTCTAAGGACTAATCCACCCACCCCACGAGATAAAACACCTCTTGGCACCTTCTAGACCTCATCTGAGTCACTAGATCGGCTAATTGAATCAAATCAGTATTTACGCGTAAATAGCTATTACTTATATCTAGCACAACCTGAGACCTAATACTTGGTCCGATCCCCGTACTCGCACCGTTTATTGTTTGGATTTGTGTTCAGTGTTGGTTTTGTGTTATTAGTGCTCTAAAGCGCTGATTTACATTTTACTACATTTCACGCTTGTTCAGATAGTCAGCGTTTCAACGTACTAATCGAGCCTGCTCCAACATCTCCTCCACTGCCTCGGTGTCCTCGAGAGACAATCGGCCACCATTCAACTTGCTGCGGGCAGTCGCCTTGATGGAGGCCTGGTTGAGGTGCAGGTTCATCGCCATACTGACGGCAGATGCTAAGAGTAGTCGCCCATCTCGCCCCTCGTTTTCTGGCGACCCGCCCAAGGGTTCCCAGAGCGACAAGATGAGCAGCGCTTGAATCGCTTTCACAGACTCAGAGGGCCATGGGCTCAATATGATCTTCGCAATCCAACTCTCCACCAGCTTCTGTAGCTGGACCTTGACCTGTGCGCCGTCCGAGACGTTGTCCAGATGTCGTGAGGCCACCGCACAACATACCGTGTCCAGGAGGGGGCCGCATGCCGGGTAAGTTTGAAGTTCAACCAGGGGGTATATCGCTCATCAAATCTTAGGGGAGACGAATTGAGTAAACGTGTGAGGTTCAGGTATGTAATTTCCTCACAGGTCAAATAGATTGTATTCGTTCTTCTGACAGTATTCCGTGGAGTGAGAGTTCACCGGGCGGAAGTGGTGGAAGAAAATGCGGAGGGAGATTGAAGTGGGCGAACGACAGCCTACTTAATTGCTGAATAGCGAGCATTGGCGCCTTCCAGTCGATCCCTCTGTGCTCGTCGCCGAGGAAAGACCATAGATGATCGGTCGGCGGTAAACTTGAAGGGAAAGGTCCCACTAAACTGAATGTACTGGATTTTGGTGACTCCGAAGCATTGGGGTCCGGGAGTTTAGATATCGTCGGAAGGATAGTGTTCTCGTACGAGCATTGAAAAGCGAGCACCTGGCAGTGATGGCACCTGACAGGATTTTTTCTAGGCTCTGTGGAGAATTATTAGATGATTTCGCCAATTAAAGATAGCCAGAACTAACCAAGGATCTCGCATCGCGTTTTCTGCCTTCGACAGTCTGTCGAACGAAGAACCAATACAGTTTCGTTCAAGTGTAGAGTTGTGGCTTACTTGCACAGCTTGAAATCGGCTTCGGTTTCTTGGTACCTCTGCGTGCCGCGGATCCCAACTCGTCCTTGTCCCGCAAGCGTTTCATGAGATATACGGGGGGTCCGAAGCAGAAGGCACCGCGGAGAATTGAGTCTCTAAATAATGGAGTATTTGGAGAAGCGTATCCATTCCGATGCTTCGGCTAATATGCCTGGATAGCCATCGGCTCATTCACCGTACAACCGAAAAGATCCCCGTAGGATTGGTACTGTCGGCATTCAGGTGAAACAATTACGGTGTCGAATGCAAGTATACGCACCTGTACAGCCTGTATCTTCCTTCGCAGACAATCGCCTCCCACAGGGCCAGTTTGTTTGATCACGGAAAAATGAAGCGATAATCAGACCAGTATTGTCTCAAGGCCGGAGTCCGGCCTAAACGTTGACAACTTATTGAGAGCACACAGCCGACACCCGGGGCTGACACATTGAGGATTGGCCGTGGATCCGTAGGGTTAGTGTTGTAAGTAAGTCCATGGACTCTCGCGGGATTTTCACGTATTATTGTCCAGCCCGCCACCGACTGACACGGTGGAGTAACGGCGTGCCCGGCGTGTATACCGAGCTCCACGGCATCCCCCGTGGACCTGGCGGCATGTAATTAGTCGAAAATCTAGGGCGCCTCTATATTCATACTGGACATTGCCCCGAATTGATTCGACCCAGAAAAAGCTGCAGCCAACACGTACATAGGGCGGGACCTATGGATACTGCAGGTGTCTGTACACGACTCTACGGTGTGTGTCGTTTGCGCTCCTGCGCAACCCCGAAAAGACTAGTGGCGATAAGGAGTCCTTTGACCGCTAAAGGCTCAATCCTGGGATGCGGCTCCGGCGTGTGTGCGGTCCAGTACTCCACATTTGCAGCCCAGAGACAACCGGAGCTCCACAAACTCCCCCAGCGCAAACTTCCCCACCTTCGACGGTTCAGCACGGCCTGATGCGTAATTCCGTCAACAGCGGTGAAACACTGACTACCTGAACAGATGTGAAATGTAGTAAAAGGTCTATCAATGCCTGAGCACTAACAAACACTAAACCAACACTAAACACTAATCCAAACAATCGAGTGGTGCGAGTACGGGGTTCCAACCAAGTATTAGGTTGATATTTGAACTAGATCTGGTAATAGCTATTTACACGTAAATACTGAGAACGCTCCAATAGCCGATCCAGAGACTCTAATGAGGTCTAGACGAAGCAGCGAGTGGTTTTATCTCGATGGGGTGGTGTGGGGTAATGCTTGGTAGTCAATAGACTCAAGACTTGTGATCCTTCAATGTTCTCAGCTGTAATATCTGTACCAATCCGTGTGCTTTCCCAAATCCTTATGAAACCCAATATGACCCGATATGAAACCGATACGACCCGATACGATTCTGTTTCCTTAAGATTCTTTATGCACACATAGATCCAACAACCAACAAATATATTTGACCAAGAATAACAGAAAGAACTAACAAGTTCCCAATGGTACTCCTCACTGGTTGAACATTTCACATTTTTGAGTGAAAAAATTGATAAAAAATGTCGTTCAATTTATAGCCATTTTTCACCGAAAAAAGAAGTGAAAAATTTAAAACATTTTCACCACTTTTTTTTGACTTGAAATCAAAGTGAAAAATGTGAAACAAATTTTGTGACGTTGTTAAGATGTTTCTTTTGCATTTTTTGACTGAACTCAAGGTGAAAATCATGGTGAAAAAATCAAAAGTTTTTTCACTAATTTTTTCAGTAGAAATCAAAGTGAAAAATGTGAAACAAAGTTGGTCATATTGTTAAGATGTTTGTTTCACATTTTTGACTGAAACTCAAGGTGAAAAATGCGAAATATCACTTGTTGAACATTTCAATTTTTTGAGTGAAAAAATTCATAAAAATGTTATTCAATTTATTGGCATTTTTTCACCGAAAAAAGAAGTGAAAAATTCAAAACATTTTTCACCACTTTTTGAGTTGAAATCAAAGTGAAAAATGTGAAATAAAGTTTGTGATGTTGCAAAGATGTTTCTTTTGCATTTTTTGACTGAACTCAAGGTGAAAATGAAGGTGAAAAAATCAAAAGTTTTTTCACTAGCTTTTTCACCAGAAATCAAAGTGAAAAATGTGAAACAAAGTTGGCCATGTTGTTGAGATGTTTGTTTCACATTTTTTGACTGAAACTCTAGGTGAAAAATGCGAAACATCACTGGTTGAACATTTCAAATTTTTGAGTGAAAAAATTGATAAAAATGTCATTCAATTTATTGGCATTTTTTCACTGCAAAAAGAAGTGAAAATTTTAAAACATTTTTCACCACTTTTGTGAGTTGAAATCAGAGGTAAAAATGTGGAACAAACCTCATGTTTTTCTTCGAACTAGTAATACCATTAATTCATACACATTTCAAGGTAAAAACAAAGGTGGAAAAATGAACAGTTTTTTGACCAGTTGTTTCACTAGAAATAGAAGTAAAAAATGCAAAACAAACAGTGGGGGCAAAAGCTAACTCACCCAGAATTCACATGTGTTTCACTCATGTGTTCCGAAGGTGGTTGGCAGCTAAACAAAGCCGATATCACAGTCCATCAATTGTTCTTTGCCAGACAAAATACACACAAAGAATAGACAAAGGACAGACAAAGGAGCTTGGAAATCCTGTGGCCCTTTGTCCTTTGTCCTTTGTCCTTTGTCTATTGTCTGCCTTTCACTGGTGAAGCAATTCAACTTTTTTTGACGGAAAAATTGGTAAAAAATTCAAAATCTGTTTAGTACATTGTATGTTGGGTCCTAGTGGCATTTTAGGTGCATTTCAGGACCCTGCATCCATTTCTGGTGTGCTTGGGCCCATGCCACCCACCGTTCCCTTACGGATTTAAAATCTGAAAAATCACCCTTTATTGCTGTTTTAATCAGTACTTGGCCCGCGGTGAGTCCAATCCCAGATGGATTTTGTGGCCCAGCGGTATTTTAGGTGCATTTCATGTCCACCTAATAATCCCACATAACCCTTCATATTAGAAGGGGCATAACCCCCCCTGTGCCCCTTCTAATATGAAAAGGATGTGTTTTGGGGTATCTCATATCATGGAGGAAGACATAATAGGATCAAAGTGAAATTTCTTTGTATGACCAAATTGCGATGTTTTTCATCATTGGATAACAATAAACCCCTTGGAGGGTATCTTTGTAGCTTGAAGAAACAAGGTAATGCACTCCAGAGTCATTTACATTTGTATATCCCCAGGATATTATGGCCAGGGAATAATTTATCAACTTTGCTATTTTCACCCTATTATTGTAATGTAGTAGGCTCTAATGTGTCCTAGTTGGCTTCAAAGAACCTAGAACAACATTCCTATCCAGTTAGAACATTCAAAATGGTTGAATTATGAGCCAGAGAAGGGCCAATGTAGCAAACTTCCTTTTTGGGACGAAAGCGTTAGTGTCCCAAAAAGGAAAGTCATCAGCCAAACCTTTGATCCCTATACCCAAATTGTAGAGCTCATCAAGGGCTACAAGAGTCATCTATAGCATTTTGTGATTGGCGGTCTCATTGGCCAGCAAAATGCAAAATACTTTCTGAGAGCCGGCGCTTTTTGAACACATGTTAGCATTTAATGCAACCAGGCATCAATTGCAACCTCAATATGGGCAGCCATCATTTATCAGGCAGCTATAGTACCCATTAGACCACTACATCTCCCTTCTAATGAAACCTACCATGGTAGTATGGGTAGAGGGAGAAGAGTGGTGATTTTTTCCTGTATTTTACAATATTTTTTGGTGAATTTCCTTTTTAGGTGTCTCATCCAATGGCGACTGGGTGGAGGGGGAAGAGTGGGGTTTTTTTTTTTTTTTTTTTTTTCTTGTATTTTACAATATTTTTTAGTGGATTTCCTTTTTTAGGTATCCCACCCTGGCAGGATTAAGTAATACATTCTCTCTTTAAAGCTTCAAGTCTCAGAGGTGAATATACTACACAGAAGAAGTTATTATTTTTATTATATTTTTTATTATATTTTTTCCTGTATTTTACAATATTTTTTACTGAATTTCCTTTTTTGGATATCCCACCTCCATTACAGCCTCTTAATATTTTTTTCTATTTTTTTCTATTTTTTCTTGTATTTTTCTTGTATTTTCTTGAAAATTTCCTTTTTGAGCCATTCTAACTCCCACTATTGACAACACCCAACAGGACTACTTAATACAAGTAACGACTGAGAGCTCTAAGTCCATGCTGCAGTGCCTTTGCAGTATATTTGGACCTTGCGTGCAGCATTTTTTGCAGCACACTGGCTTTTCTTCAAACGCTTCATATTAGAAGGGGCACAGGGGGGGTTATGCCCCTTCTAATATGAAGGGTTATGTGGGATTATTAGGTGGACATGAAATGCACCTAAAATACCGCTGGGCCAAAAAATCTGTCTGGGATTGGACTCACCGCGGGCCAAGTACTGATTAAAACAGCAATAAAGGGTGATTTTTCGGATTTTAAATCCGTGAGGGAACGGCAGACGACATGGGCCCAAGCACACCAGAAATGGATGCAGGGACATGAAATGCACCTAAAATGCTGCTGGGCCACAAAATCCATCTGGGATTGGTGTCACAATTTAGACGCTATCTAATCGCGACAACGCCTTATCTAAGCGCCTAATCAAGCGCTCGTCTATTTAAACACCAAGGCTATGCTGGAGTCATCAGTGATCGGACAGCCAGGGATCGGGTTCCCACAGGAACATGCCGATGAAGCACGACGGATTAGTGATCGGACAGCTGACAGGTGTCATGCTGCGGACATGTGGAGTATGCATGGGCATTACTCAGAACACATGGCTTCAGGACGTTTCTTACTCAGAACACATGGTTCTAGCATGTTTATTACTCAGAACACATGGTTATGGTGCTTGTAGCACATGGACACTCTATTGTATATATTATTAGCACTAGTTACATAGCCACAGTTGAACAGTATAAGTAGTGTAGCTAGTCGCATGTATTCCTTAGTCTTTTATTCCATCATACTTCGAGCCTCACTCTTACCTGCTACATCTGAGAACGCAACGTGCGACCTCTCAGACTAGTATTTGAGCCCTGAGCGTGACAATTGGACTCACCGCGGGCCAAGTACTGATTAAAACAGCAATAAAGGGTGATTTTTCAGATTTTAAATCCGTAAGGGAACGGTGGGTGGCATGGGCCCAAGCACACCAGAAATGGATGCAGGGTCCTGAAATGCACCTAAAATGCCACTAGGACCCAACATACAATGTACTAAACAGATTTTGAATTTTTTACCAATTTTTCCGTCAAAAAAAGTTGAATTGCTTCACCAGTGAAAGGCAGACAATAGACAAAGGACAAAGGACAAAGGACAAAGGGCCACAGGATTTCCAAGCTCCTTTGTCTGTCCTTTGTCTATTCTTTGTGTGTATTTTGTCTGGCAAAGAACAATTGATGGACTGTGATATCGGCTTTGTTTAGCTGCCAACCACCTTCGGAACACATGAGTGAAACACATGTGAATTCTGGGTGAGTTAGCTTTTGCCCCCACTGTTTGTTTTGCATTTTTTACTTCTATTTCTAGTGAAACAACTGGTCAAAAAACTGTTCATTTTTCCACCTTTGTTTTTACCTTGAAATGTGTATGAATTAATGGTATTACTAGTTCGAAGAAAAACATGAGGTTTGTTCCACATTTTTACCTCTGATTTCAACTCACAAAAGTGGTGAAAAATGTTTTAAAATTTTCACTTCTTTTTGCAGTGAAAAAATGCCAATAAATTGAATGACATTTTTATCAATTTTTTCACTCAAAAATTTGAAATGTTCAACCAGTGATGTTTCGCATTTTTCACCTAGAGTTTCAGTCAAAAAATGTGAAACAAACATCTCAACAACATGACCAACTTTGTTTCACATTTTTCACTTTGATTTCTGGTGAAAAAGCTAGTGAAAAAACTTTTGATTTTTTCACCTTCATTTTCACCTTGAGTTCAGTCAAAAAATGCAAAAGAAACATCTTTGCAACATCACAAACTTTATTTCACATTTTTCACTTTGATTTCAACTCAAAAAGTGGTGAAAAATGTTTTGAATTTTTCACTTCTTTTTTCGGTGAAAAAATGCCAATAAATTGAATAACATTTTTATGAATTTTTTCACTCAAAAAATTGAAATGTTCAACAAGTGATATTTCGCATTTTTCACCTTGAGTTTCAGTCAAAAATGTGAAACAAACATCTTAACAATATGACCAACTTTGTTTCACATTTTTCACTTTGATTTCTACTGAAAAAATTAGTGAAAAAACTTTTGATTTTTTCACCATGATTTTCACCTTGAGTTCAGTCAAAAAATGCAAAAGAAACATCTTAACAACGTCACAAAATTTGTTTCACATTTTTCACTTTGATTTCAAGTCAAAAAAAAGTGGTGAAAATGTTTTAAATTTTTCACTTCTTTTTTCGGTGAAAAATGGCTATAAATTGAACGACATTTTTTATCAATTTTTTCACTCAAAAATGTGAAATGTTCAACCAGTGCCTAGTGAATCCAAGGCTTCCCAAGCGACAATACCAGCTGAGCTGAGTACGTCTAGCAAGAAGGGGTGAATTCACTGGCTTTCCACTCGAAACCTGCTGGTATTTATACAGGAATTATACATCACATGATAAAATAAATAAATACTACAATCAGTCCACTTCTTGATGGACTTGTTATCTTTAGACGTGCCAAGTATAGCGTGTCCGGATAAATTGTAGTAGAGATTGTCCGGGCCAACCAGCTTAGCCTTATAGATAGACTGGCTGTCCTGCATCTCTACCTGACGACACCTTTGTCACCCAACTATTCCCATGGTGCCCTAATTCAACTGAATGGTTGGACTTTGATTTACATGTAAATACAATCTTTGATGATTTACGCGTAAATACACAGTAGGTATTGATCCTGATAGTGTTACTGAATGTCCCTGAACGATTCCTGAACTCTCCAAGGCATCCAGGCTCGTGTGATTAAAGTTACAGTGACTTAATATGTCACAAATGTCGAACTTGTGCTTGCAACTGCACCAACAACTCTACCGATTTGATTTGACCTGCAATCTGGATCCCTTATGAATTCACAGTCTAGATGGATGGTATGTGTTATGTCCTTGATATATGACACTTTCCAAATGTCCCAATTCGATCGAATGGTTGAACATGGAATTACGTGGAATTCTATTGTAGCCCACCTGGCCGTTGACCCTCGTGGTATCGGTGACCAGGCAAGTCTATACAATGTAATCTCTTGTGAAGTGCCTTTAGCCAACAGTCCGGACCTCACTATGGCTCTCATTGTGGGCCAAGTAATAAATAAGCATTGTTCTACTTCAGCAAGTAGAACAAGAACATTGAAATTGATAGATTTCAAGTCTGGTCATTTTCCATGCTTATCAGCGGATGCGCCCTGCCCACGCCAAAAGATGCGTGGGAGGGCGAGTGGCATTTCGGAACCTGCTAATCCTGAATAGAGGTTAATGTCCGAATGCGAAGTGCATACACTAAAAGCACCTCCCAATTCACAGGTTCAACTGGATCGGTTAAGTGCCATTAATATTGAAACCGAGGTCAGTGCTGCACGCCCGGTAGCTGCGATGACTTACAACCTGCCGGCCTGGCAAATGACCCAAGCGACGCTCCACCATTTCTGTCCACAAATGCGGTGGCTGCAAAGATGGGATCAACAATCTCAGCAACCAGGAGGCTACGATGCATTGCGGGCTCAGTTGGCAAGAGGAAGAGAACACTTAAGTCCGATCAGGTCCGATGATCAACCGCCCAAACCAGACCATCGGCTGCCTCGGTGACCCAGACGTTTGGTAGCCATCCCGGCCCGCGTGATCCATGCCACACGAGTTTCGGCTAAAAATGATGGATGGAATGGCTACCAGAACGTCTGGGGCATTGGGTGATCTTTACCCCCCATGGAGTCACATCTGTTTTCTGGTCTGTCCCGCCGCTTTTCTGCCTGGTTGTCTTCTCCAACTGACTTTTGGATATGCTCCGATGCCTTAGCCCATTTTTTCCGAATTTTATGACGACCTTTCGGCTTGCCACAGGCATTTGGAAACACCCCTGTTTTTGGTGCCGTTCAGGGACAGTTCAAGCTTTCTTCACTCTGGAAAAAATTGGAATCGAGCTGATTGCATAATACAAGTAACTCCAAGTTGTTTTTGGTTTTATTTGAGTGTCCTAAGGTCCCCAGTATAGGCTATTGAGAATTGCGTGACAGCCCAAGACGTGACACCATGGGGGGTAACAGTATACCAAATGCCCCAGACGTTCCGGTGTGTTTTCCGTCCACCATTCTTAAGCGAAACCCGTGTGGCACGGATCACACCGGAACATCTGGGTTACCGAGACAGACCATCGGCACCCCAGAGTCGATTGGTCTAATTAGATCCCATCAATTCCGGAGCTTCGGTCTCATTTCTGGTGATGTCCGCTGGCTCCCTCCGGCACTCCTTCAATCGCCAATGGCAAGGCAAGCCGATATCTGTAGGAGGTGTGGCTTCCATTCAGGAGACAACTATAGCATCGACAGAGCAGTAAAAACGTGGCTAAGAGGTTTGAATGTGTACAAATGAATGAAATTGGAGTGACTGAAGCAGTTTAAGAGACCTCAGTTGTCGTGTAGAAAATTTGAGAATTGCTGTGCAAAGAAAAAGGTAACAGCGTACCAAAGAGCGAGTACAGGTGCAGATCAAGTGTAAATGTTAGTTCAAATGTTTTTTTGAGTTGCTGTGGCTTCTGATTAATAAATGGGATTGTAGTCTTCTTGTGCCGAAACTCCTTGTCTTTGGCATCTAATCAGCACAGCGTGCGGAGCTGTACCTCCACCACAGGAAGGCACAGAAATCTCAATCAGCGCAAATAAAATGCTCAAAGACAGACTTTCATGTTTTAATCCTGCGTGGGGAGGCTCTCATTTATATTTAACCATGGGCAGGGACTTCCAGATTAGCGGCCTGCTACGATTTCTCGACTCAAGGTGATGTAAGCCACGGGATGGCAAAATAAACCAAAAAAAAATTGAAAAATAATATTGTATGTGGAAGGGAAGCTGAGCCTTCCAGACTATATCATAGAAGGGTCTTCCAGAGGTCTTCGATGAATGAAAACCTTACAAACATAGTTTAGTTGTGTTGGTGAAGCCTCCGGAGAGCGGCGGCGAAAGTTACGTAAATTTCCCTTTGGGGAAATCTAATTAGACCAATTGAACGGTTCCTCGGCACCCCATTACAGCCGTTCCGGAAAATGTTGGCAGAAGCCGAAATTTTTACACACATTGAAAAATTTGATGCAGTGATATGATCTGCCTTGTATAGACTTATCCCCGTGATGGTTAGGGTAGGGCAGCGCTGCCTGCATCGCGGTAGGTAAGTAGGTAGGTATATTCCAGCTGGGGATTCAGTGAGCATGGTAAGGAGCTTGTCAGTTTGGATCCCCCAAGGATTCGAGGATGTCCTCGCATCGGGTTGATTGGTGGGACGACAGAGTCATAAGTCTCCCTGTTTTACCGCCAACAATACAGGCTACGTTCAGAAACACCCAGAATATCAGAAACTTCTTCATTTATGTAGCCGTGGTCAAGCAGCCACAGCGTGTGGACCTTCATGTCCTCACTTATTGGGCAGTAGACCATTGCGCCGAGCAGTGATCTCTTCAAAGCGAGACTACTTCCGGGGATAAGTCTATACAAGGCAGATCATATCACTACATCAAATTTTTCAAAGCATGTAAAAATTTCGGCTTTTGCCAAGGTTTTCCGGAACGGCTGTAAGGGTGATCAATTCTAAGTTTGCTGGCAACCTCCCAGCTTGCAAATTAAAAGTTGATGTTAAGCGGGTTAAGCGGGTCAAGCGGCGACTAAGCAAAACTTTCTCGAGCAAGCAATGAGCAGGTTGCCCCTCCTCTGTGTGTGCGTCCTCGACCATCAGAACCGTTGAAGACAGAGGTGTTGTTGCAGTGGGCATACGTGCAGAGTTGGTGGAGAAGAACGGTAGGGAAGATATACCTACTAGTACCCTAAGCTCGCCTGACCCGCACCTAACCTGCTTAACATCAACTTTTGATTTGCAAGCTGGGAGGTTGCCAGGAAACTTAGAATTGATCACCCTTATTCTGGCCTTTGGTGTGCCAGCCTGTTTCACAGAAGATGCGATCAGTTCAATTTTGGTCATTGGCCATTTCTGCTTTGTGCTCGGGCCACTATCCGTTGACGTGAGACTTCGGACGTGTACCAGACAAACTCTATAGTATCCGTAGCATCTGACGTGATGTGTGTAGTACGGGCCCCTGTCAAAGTTCAACGGCGTTGACAACGCGCCGAGTCCCGACTCGGAATTCTTTTTCGTATGAGGGGCTGGCAACCCAATAAGCGTGTCGTCCGGGAGGACAATGGCATGAGAGAAAACGAGGTGGAAGGCCCGTTGCGTAGGTGGATGTGGTTTGGATTGTTTGAGGGACCTTATCGGACAAAACCACTGTTTTTGCATTGCAAGTGGGCTTTTTGCTGAGATCTTGCAAGAACTCTCAAGAAAGTGCGAGATCTCATGCAAATTGCAAGTTTGTTTGAGATCTTGCAAGATCTTGCAAGATTCTGCAAGATTCTGCAAGATTTTACAAGATCTCGGAAAACATCATTTTTTGCGACCTCTTGTTGTGTTCAAGATCTTGCAAGATCTTGGACAAGATCTTTAACTTTGTTGAGGTCAACATAATGAGCTGCTTTTTCAAAGATATCTTAGCCTATCGAGATCTTTTAAGATCTGGGTTGCTTTTCTGTTCATTGAACAATGCAGATGTTTGAGGGGCAAAATCATTTAGTTTGATTGATCTGTGCGTGCAGAGTTTAAATTTCATGAGTTATAAGCCAGAATTGAAGGCAGAGGGAGAACTCAAATGTAAAGCAAAGATGCCTAGCTGTATATCCTGAAAATGGTATCTTCAGATTTTTCTAGTGACCTGCCTGAACGGTGCATTCCACATCCGAGTTTATTGGGAAATGATGGCACTTGGAAATATGTCTGATAGCCGTGACCGGCACCCCTCGAAATTGAATCCCAAAGTTTTTGACACAAAATGGAAAAGGAAAGGTGAATGTTGTGTACACCTCGTGTGTCCAAGTTCTTGGAAGATATTGCAAGCATGGATACAAAAAAAGAAAATCACATGAAGTAGGGATGCGGTACAGGATCTTGAAAGACCTTGAAAGATCTTGAAAGATCTTGAGAAGTGCAAGATCTTGCAAGATGTCATGCAAATCACTCACCAACAAGTGGTTGTTCTTGAAAGATCTTGGAAGATCTCAGTCATCTTTCAAAATCTCGGAAGATCTTTCAAGATCTTGCAAGATCTCGTGCAAATGAACATGTTCAGAGACAAAAAATGGCTTTTGTCCAATAGGGACCTTCATACCTTTGGCTCCGACCATCATCGTTTGACTCTGTGTGTTTGTAGGTCCTCCGAGTCTTCCTGCATCTGTATGTTACTTTCTTGATTAAATTGCTTCCCATCCGTCGCTCAAATGTTTTGACATCTTTCCAGAGGTCACGCACGAGGATGACAGCATACTGCGCTACGTGCGAGTGCAAAGCCGATGCACAACCAATACAAATTCTGGACTTGGCAGAACGGTCAGATATTCGTGAAATCCTTCGTTCTCACTCCCTGCCGCCACCTAACATCCAATCGAAAATATCCGGCAGGCTTGCACGATTAGACATCCAAATCACCGAACTTGAAAAGCAGCTTGATCGATTGCACGTCGACCGCACGGCTTTGCAGTCGCACTACGACGACTGTCAGGGTCTCCTTGCCCCCGTCCATTGCCTCCCATCTGAACTCCTCGTGGAGGTTTTTCGTTTGTGCTGGAATTTGGCACCCACCGTCAATAGAGCATATTTGCAGCCCCCAAAATTGATGCCCAGATTTCTGCGATCACTGGAAACTTTTAAGCGACGCCAGTGACTGATGTGACCTTGGCACCGTTTCCAAGTGAGGAGGCGTGTTTTTTGCCCGTTTGGGTGTCACCACTTTTAAGCGATCACTCATCACTTTTAGGATCAAAAGGCCCGCTTGGAAGTTTTGGGGGGGTTCAAATATGCTCTAATGTTGTCGAATCATCATAGAAATTAGCCATCAAACGGCTGGCACATTCCCTGCTCCTGGAATTGTCCAAAGTGTGCTCCCGATGGCATCACATTGCTCTGGGCACACCTGCATTATGGGGAATGATTGAACTCAAGGGCGACCTGTGGTCCCATCCTGAGGTCAGTGAACAGTACTCCTCGCAGAGCATTCACTACGATGGTGTTTGGCCACCATTGTCACTCCATTGGCTGATCCACAACTTTTTCCTGGTGTCCAGGGCCAGCTGCCCCAGCTACAGACCCTACGGTTCCATTGCTGGGCAATCGCTCCAACCACGGTCTTCGATATCTTCAAGGTTGCACCATCTTTGACAAGGCTGCAGTTCACTGGGCACGCCAAAAGTCGTCCAATTTTTTTGTTTTTTCCCCTCAAGCAGCTTCATCATGTCAACTACACGGAGCTTTTAGGGTCGGGACCCCCCAGCTTCATGACCATGATGTCGCTGAAAACGCTAACTCTCAGGTATGTGTGAATGCGAAATGCGAAATGCTAATGCAGCAGAGCTATGAACTCTAAACCACACACAACACACACTAACCTCTCAATAGAGAGAGTCAGAGTCCAAGTTCGGGGGTGTAAGTCAAGTATTAGACTTGATAGCAGCTGGTTTCTCGGTTGATCGCTTAGTTAACTAAGGGTCGCTCGCGCTTTTGCAAGGTTTGACTGGTCAAGTCAAGTTGTATTGGACAAGTAACGTCTAGGACGTCAAGGAGACAGTATAGGGTAGGTTTTAAGACCGTTAAGTCTGCGCTTTTGTGTCTTTCGACGGTTTTAGTGTTCTGTTCAGTGTTCTGGGTCTGTTTGCCGTGTTCTGACTATTGCCGTGTTCTATCAATTGCCGTGTTCTGATTCTGATCCAATTCGTTCAAAGCAATCTATCGTTCGTACACAGTCTAACCTCCACGGCTATCAGAGCAACGGTTCCAGTGGCTGACACAACACATACAGCGCCCCTAGATGTGCTAGCTTGCCCTCTTCTTCTGCTGCCCTATGGTTTACATCACGATGATTACTGTACAATGTCCGTTGGTTCGCGGCACCCAAATCCTAATCCCTGACTCCTGATTGGTCGTGTCTTGTTGAGACATATGGTAGGCATGTGGTGTTTGACACGACACATGTGATTGCTGATTAAGTGGATAGAAAGTGTCTTCTTCGTCTGTAGCCTCTTGTCCCGGGCCTGAATAGTCTTGAAGCTCATGCACCTCTCTTCTACCTCCCAAATGATACCCCATAGTCCCTGGTTTGGTTTGGTGGTTCATCCACAATATCACAATCTGTCTCTCTCTCCCTGGTTTATCCTCGTGGCTAAACGGCTGGATCATGTCCTTCTGTTCAAGTCATCACCAGACTCGGTGTTATATACCGAGCCGGGGTGGACCTGAAGAGTAAAGGCCGAAGGACCGGAGGCTCCGGTATGTCGGAGCGTCGGAGGGCCGGAGGGTCCGGAACGTATACGAAGGAGGATCACAATACCACAGGGGGTCAAGGGTGAGTGACTACCCTAACCGGCAGGTATCCGATAGAGGAAGACAAGTCGGAGTACCAGAGGGAACCGGAGAGTACGGAGACGACTCAGTGCAAGGAAAGTGAGCCAAGCAACATCAATTATCAATCTGACGTACAGGACATATTAAAGATGTATCTATACTAAGTATCTAATTGTATTCCATAAAAGGAAGGAGAGTGGTTCTTAACAATAAGACAAGTCAGATGGACTGATGAGAAGTCGTATGACAATAAGTGAGAAGACAGGAAGACGGATAAACGGGAAACGCTCAGTAATCCTTCATTGCGTAAAAACCCGATGATACCGGATGGTCCGGAGGCTCCAGTAATATACCGGAGCCTCTGAACTGACCGGAGCTACTGGAAGGTCGACGAGAGGACTGGGGATGTTGCATGGATATAACACTTGGTCTGGACCCAATGCGTGATCCTCAGTTTTGGGTAAAACAGGTCTAAATAGTCTTGTCGTGAATAATTGGGTTCTTCCCACTGTTGCTTGCCAGCAATTGGTATATCGACCTCGCAACCTCTTTGGTATGCTGTTTGTGTCCTAGCAAGCAGCCTTAGGCCTTGTATGTCCTAGTTTCTCTGCCACCATTGTCAAGTTTCCTTAGTTAACTAAGATATCTGGTGGCCCCATTTGTGAAGGTACCGGTAGAAGTCCTCGTTAACCTTGTAGCTTGTGCTAATAGACTGGACCACTCAGTCAGAGTGCCCTGATGGTCCCTCAGTGCGTGTTGACACACTGAATCATGCAAAATCGCAAAATTCATGTGTACTTGATTTCACGGCTTATCATCGCACTTGTGGCAAAACAGCACTCTCAGCCTCCATCTCCTTCCAGCCATCCCGGGTGCCAGGCTCACTGAGGTGTTTCACGTTCCGGACACAACTTCCGAGTCTCGACTCTCGAGATCGAAGTCTACAACAAGTATATCCTGACAGATTCCCAGCAGCTTCTGCAGAAGATTTTCATGCAGGCCATAGTGGGGATTTATTATAATTAAGGACTCTCATTGAAATGGGAAAATTTTATAAATGGGCTTCTAGATTAGAGACTCCTCATTTATAAATTGTTAGAGGTACCTTTGCAATGCTCGTTTTTTCCCGATCTGGTAGCACTCGATGCGGCAGCATCGTGGGCGCTTTCATTGGGCACACATCAGGTGGGTGGCGGTGCAGTCGCGCCTCCCTTCTGGCCACCCAAAAATCACCGAAATTTGCCTTCCCTTGTACCCACATAGACATTGCTCCAGTGGGGTCTATGTATCAACCTTTAGATATAATCCACTAGATTCTGCATGTACAAGTACATAGTGTGAATGCGCCCCGGTGACGTGTAGGGGAACAGGGCACCGTCGTTTTGGTGGGCGGGCACATTTGATGGCCTGATGGTGCCTTGGATCATGATGGTGTTGGGGCATGTTATTACTCCGTGCTTTTGCCCTTGCCAAATAGGGTCATTACCACTATTGGCCTCCCCTCAGCTTCCATCCGCATGCTGGACGGTATGAATGATATAAATGACTACCTTCAATAGTAATGCCGTAAATTAATAGTCAATGCAGGCCCCGCCTCTCAGTTTATCCCCGCGGCCTACCCAGGTGGCCGGGCCAGCCCACGCTCCACCAGCTGCCGCAGATCCTAGCACACGGGGCGGCCCCTTTTGGATGGGGAAATGTTGCTGAATGAGAAGATACCTCTGTAGAACATTCACACAATTTTTTGGTGTAGAAATTATCGGACCGATCCTTGACACAAACTTGATCCAATGAAGGATCAATAAATTCCACCTGTCAATAGAGCATATTTGCACCCCCCCAAAACTTCTAAGCGGGCCTTTTGATCCCAAAAGTGATGAGTGATCGCTTAAAAGTGGTGACACCCAAATGGGAAAAAAACGTGCCTCCTCACTTGGAAACGGCGCCAAGGTCACATCAGTCACTGGCGTCGCTTAAAAGTTTCGAGTGATCGCAGAAATATGGGCATCGATTTTGGGGGCTGCAAATATGCTCTAATTAAGCTGCTTCGTTTTAGGTTCGTTGGGGACGTGGCACTGTTTTTCAAACTAATTCAGGGAACACAACAGCACACTTCCGAAGGATCCCATGGACATGTTGACTGTCCTGGTTTCCCGTTTCAGTCCAAAGTTCTCAATTGCCATGGCCAGATTAAGCCACTTTAGTTGTAGCAATTAAGTATCCAAGGATGAGATCGCCTAAAACAATTACAGTGATATGAAATATTGATGTTCTTCGGCCCGAAAAACGTGTCGGCCCAATACCTGCATTTTCCTCCTTGGCTTACATATTGAGGGGTTCCAATGGTCAAATAATCCCATTCCTTGATCCAATCATCTCTGAGTATTCTGCTTTAGTTTTTTATTGGACAGAGGCTCAAATCGATTTGCTGCTGAATTATTTGCCGAATGTAGGCAAGTCCGGTTTAGGCGCCCACGGCGCTTAAACATGTTCATGCATGCAACACCTTGCTCCATTTTCTGGAGCAATATAATTCCCCTTATTCCATTTCTGTCAGTTTCCTTGCCCTAAACCGAAGATAAGATCGAGAATTAGGCATCCTTATTAGGTACAATTAATAGTTTGAAAGATTCACAGGGTAGGTATCACCGAATCCAGGTCGATATCTTGTGAATTAGGGCCTAATTTTACCACAACGGTCTGAGGACATTCGGATGATAACCTTGTCAGAAATAACTCCGAGATTCACTGCCCTTAGCCAGGGTATCGGGCCGAAGATGCCACACAATCAGAGAACCTGAATCCCGGTTTCGTGCAATAAATTGCCTGTTTTGAAGGTTCCTGGAAGGTATATATCCCTGGGTGCTGTCAAACATGTTCATTGGAAGTATATGCAACATCCAAAACTGTTTCTTCCACCCGAAGAAATTTGTTGTTGGAGGATTGTTCAAGATTTTATACGTACCATAGTGGTACTTTGGGGATTTTGAGCTAGCAAGAATTGCGAGGGCGAAGAAATTACCTATATTTCCTGGGGTAATTGACAATTCCATGAATGTATGGATCTGTGGACATGATCTGCGGTGTTAGATCTGTGATAGGGCCCTCTATGCGCATCTGCCATCCGAAATGCTGTGTTCCCAATACACAAACTACCTCCAAATTGCTTTTTTTTTTTGGCCTGCAGCATTCTGGAGTGAGATACAAGAGTTTCTGTGTGTTCAGATTTTGCGCTGAGTCCCGTGTCCACTCGAGCAAAGCAGTTTTTCTTGTTCCTAATGAAGAAATTGCGGTGTTGAAAAGGTTCACCTGTGTTTTCGTGATGCAAATGACGATAGAATGATTCCATGCTTCTAGAGATGTGTATTTTGGTGTCTGATCCACGAACGGGCCCTGCGTGCCCATTTGCCACCCGGAATACTGTGTTCCCAATATATAAATTTCAACCAAATTCGCTGTTTCTTTAACTAGGTGCGCTCAAAGTTGAGTTCTGTGGCCGGCCGCAGACGCAGGAGGCTGTGTAAATGGGTCACATCAAACACCAAATAAATTGGCAGAAAACAGCAGACGATGGTCAACCACCGTCAACATCGCTGACCCCGTTCCATAATCTCATCTAGAGGTATTTCTAGCTAGTTAGCCTTAGATATATCAACTTTATGAACCTTAAAACTATGACGCCGCATCGGAATCATTATTTGGTATGTGATGTAACCCACTTACACAGCCTCCTGCGTCTGCGGCCGGCCGCAGAACTCAACTTTGAGTGCACCTACTCTGAGGGTTTTTAGGTGGAACACAAGGATTTTCGTGTATTCAGAATTTGCATAGCACTCGTTAGTGGCTCAACCGAAACGGTTTTTTCGGAGCTCCGAGAGGCCCGAGACTCCAAATCATTGGATCATCACGGTGTTACTCCTGTGACAAGCTGCTTCTTCCACACCGCATCCATCGTCGAAGCTGGTTTTCTCAACATTCAGCCGCTGCTGGCACTGCAAGCAACAACTGGTGGACTCACATGGTCTCAAATCCTGGGTCTCTGGCTCTATTCCTCTGAAGGAACTGCCCAAATTGCTGTGTAAATCCGAGCTGGTCCCAGGTTACATCCTCGTGCCGTCGGCCAGGCAAGGCTTCAATGGACATCAAACTCCTCCCAGGATCACCCATGGCCAGCTCTCTCACTCGATGTGTATGACCATAGGTGCTATGAGTGAGGGCTCATGCTCTTTCAAGCAGTATTTCTTGTGAATGGTGAGTCGTGCAAGATGGTCCATTGGGTCTGTGGGTGGAGTAATGCCAGAAAAGACGGTGGATAGAAGGATGTTCTGATCTGACCCCACGCTTTTTTGTGGCCAGCAGGGATTCTACAGGTGCGTGCACTACAATTTTTGGTTTCTTAGGCTGTTTTACCTGATGACACCGCTCATAAGGTCAATCCCTTTCCTCTGGTCCTCGCCGCTGACGCCCCACAGGGCCTCGTTGAAGCGCTCGACACCGACACACGCAAGCACGCCCTGGCGCCGCTCCTGCTCGACCGCCAGCGCTGTGCTTCCTACCAGGCAGGCTCGTCAGAGCACTCTGGCTCAAGGCCCGCATGGGCGGACAATTCACGCTCGCACAGCCGCAGCACGAGCCGAATTCCGGGCCCGCGCATGCCCACCGACGTGTCCGTGCTGATACTGGGGCTCGGGCCCCAGATTTGGCTCCTGCCGGGGGCGGGGCGGGAGCATGAGGCAGAGTGGGAGCAGGAGCGCGAGGGAGCTGCTTCAGTCGCTGGAGAGCATCGGCAACAATGCTGCATGGAGGTTGGGGACCATGCCGTTTGTTGCGTGGCGCAAGGGTGGGCATGCGGCGCAGCGGAGCAGTAGAATGAGCAGGACCGGGACGTGACGAGCAGTCTCTGCCACTGTGCCTTGTCTCCGCACCTCGCCCCCCGGCCTTGCACGTATCCTGCAGGACCTGTATCCTTCTGTAGTTATGTTTCTGTATGCTTTGTGGGTGAATGCAACGGGCATAAAATTCGAAGAATACTTAAAGAACCATTTATATCACCCTACATTGTCTATTCTGAGTCAAATTCAGTGGTAGAAGACTTCATTGCAATTAGCAACTTTTAGAAGGTGCAGAACAATGCCTCCATGTTTCCGCGGTGCCGAAATTGCATCGTAGCATCGTAGCTGTTGTCTACCAAATTGCATCGTAGCTGTTGTCTACCCGATTAGGACGTGGCGGCAGGTTATTGACAAATCCGTGTCAATAGTGTCAAGGTGGTTCCAAATATCACCATAACTCTGATCGCTGTCCGCGACCTCGACAATGTTTGATGGCTGTAAGCATAGTGATCATGCCAGACCGGAAGTGGAAAGAGCACTTGTAACCATTTATTATTGACCTGCCTCTGGTTTAGAACCCTATATATAATAATGTCCGGACCTACTTAATGATAATATGAGAGGCTCTTTTATAATTGAGCCCCAGCCTGTGGTGTTTCGCGGGCCTCACGTTGCCATCGCTGATACACCTGGAAGCAGGGGCGTCGGAATCTCCACGTCTGGCTCTACCTTGGCCGCACTCCCAGTTCCTTTCCCTCTCGCACTGTTCCTCATTTCATAACCATCTAAAATCACTGTGCCTGTACCCCGTCGCCATCTCGGAGGCACAACTCCTCGAATGTTTAGCCACTCTTCCCGCATTGGAATGCCTGTCCATATCAGATCATCCGAGTCTGTCGAGCCCGCGGGTAGAGCATCTCTTGGTCACCAACACTCTCTTTGAGGCTCTTGCTTTGACACCTCCTTTGTCTTGCCTGGGCCCACAGCTTTCCTCCGTCGACTTCCGGTCCATGCTCAAGTTCAATGACAATGCCTGGTTGGATTTCCTGCTCTCGCAAGCGCAAGGAGCACCATTTGGAGCCAACATGACACCGCTCCGTGGGTACAAATGCGACCTCGACCCAACCGTCTCGGCACGAATTCACGATTCATGTAATCTAGCCTTCGCATTTCGATGAATTATGTAATCTCTTCATGCACGCAGAATCGCAGATAACCTATTTACAGCGCTCAAGACTGGGTCTTTTCTTTCTCGGAATTGTGGCGTATTGTTGTAAATATATATGTATTGTTCTTCGCATTAGGAGAGGTTCTCTGGCCCAAATCATGTTCCATTTGACATACATTAAAAAGAATGCAGCTGACGTGGGGGTAACTTTCGCTGAAGCAGTTTTTTCTGAGACACATCCAGGCAGGGAATCTCTTCGGCACCGGCCACTATGAGCTCGCCACGGAGACATACAAAGCTGTGATTATTCGAATGAATACACACACGAGTCAAGTAAAAGTATGCAAGTAAATAAATCCCTAAGATCGCAATACCGAACCACAAAAGTAGACCCAATGCCGTGTATCAAATGAGATAAGTCGGCAAATAGTATGAATTCAACTTATCACGATCACGGATGTTGCTCTGTTGGTAATCATAAAGGTGCTGCATTTCACGCAATAGTTAAAGCGTAAATCAGATGGATTATTTCCGCAATGCTCACATTTCTTTCATGGGCATGCACGGCATTTGCTCGTGGCAGTTACGAGTCGTAAAAATTTATTTTTAGACTTGTTCTTAGTCAGATTATTTGCAGCGAGAAACCCTCTTTTGAGAATAATGATGTTCGTTACACGTGTGAATTCCATTTCCTTTTTAGTAAGTGACCCACATGCTTCCATCATTTCGCTCACAAAGGTATCTTCCGAGATCTATGATCAGTGATGTTGCTTTGCCATTTGGACTTGATCTGGACTGTCATTTCTCTCCAGTCTTGAGTTCTATGTATTCGAACAGGGCCATGGGTCATCGTCAAGATGCACTGAATCATTAGCTCAGCTTCTATGCTATCTGATGTTCAGATCGTCGACAAAGGATTATCGGCATCAATCACGTCAATCCTGATGCGCGATGGCGTTGGTATGGTCAAGTGATTTTTTTTTTTTTTTTTTTTTTTTTTTGAGGAGCGTTAGATGACAGCAGTCAAGGGGGAGTCGGACGCGTTGTCTCTCCCGTCCCCATCCCCTCCCGTAGGCTCGCAGGCGGCCTACCGGAGCTTCCGGGCCGACATAGTCGGTCAACTCCTGTCCGCTGGTTTGAGGCCTGGACTTGGAACCAGGCCAGACATGTAATGAAGACCGCCTCGCGAGGAAATGTGTCTGCCGCATTCGTACCTCTAGCACGATATGTGGGGCTTCGGCAACCGCGAGCTCGGGTTTCCCGGCGACCAAGGTTAGTCGCCGTTCCACCGTCATTGCCTGCGATCAACCGACACCCACCAAAACCCCGACTGTTCTGGGCCAATCTCGGGCCAGGATGTGTTCGTCCTTGAGGGTCTTTTTCCAAGTAGCCTTCACTAACGACATCTTTAGTGCCTTTTTGCCGTACTTAAACTTGTCTGTCATGGCACAATCAATGGCCAGCCGGTTATTTATTATCTTCAACCAGCGGTTTCTTATCTTTGCGAGCGACACTGGGCCTGTTTGTTGGATCACCCGTTCGTTCCTTATGCGCCATATGAGATGGGCGGATTCTGTGATAAGTATCTTGTGTAATCTCGTTGCTCCAGGGTCATCGAGTTTCGTCACCCCACTAGCCATGATCTGGCCGATCGTGGGGCGCAGGTCTTTACCTGTCTTCATCCGCCACATTTCCGACGCGAGATCCCATATTTCCCTTTGACCAGGCTCCCTGCACTCCGTAAGAATGTGCACCATTGATTCGTGCACTCCGCAGGTTGTGCACTCTCCTCTTGGTCTGTTGTTTGGTACGTGATCCCAATATTTGCCTACCTTGTAGCCATCATGTATTAACATCCATAGGAAGAATCGTATGCTCCGTGATATGTCTTTGTCAAAGGTGGACCGCCAGATCTTACGTGCGGGAGGAGGGTCCCCATTAGGGTCCACAGCGGCGGCTTTGGCGTAGGCCATATTTGTGATCGTGGCTTGCCTTTCCAGGAGTTCGCGGTACGATGCCTTGTTCATTTTTAGTTTGTGAATAATTCTATATGCTTTTGCTTGGGTCATAGCCTTGAGTTTCGCTCCGGGGAGGATGAGCGAGGTAAGCGCCTCAATATTTATTTTGTCTTCCTCGGCTTTTCTACTCCCTTCTCCTGCGAGAGCATCAGCTGCCTCGTTTCCTTCTATGCCGGAGTGACCTTTCACCCAGACGAAGGAGGTTGGTGCCTTCCTTTCCCTGATTTTTGCGATCGTAAGTTCGAAAAGGTCCCCATTCTCTACGGTATGGAACCCTTCATCCTGCCACCTTTGTAGATTTTTAGTAAGCCCGTCTATGGCATATTTTGAGTCGCTGAGTATTTTTAGTGGTGCATCCAACGGTGCTGTTTCTACCGTTTCCTTGATGGCAAGAATTTCTCCTACTTGGTTGGAGGGGCCCAGCATCTTGGGGACCCGTATCGATATGTTTCTTGGGTCATCTTTGCCAAAGTATGCTCCGGCCCCTGCTTTTACGTTATCAGTTTGGTTGTCTATGGCTGAACCGTCCGTGTATACCATGACCTCTGGGGCTTGATTGCGGCTGAACCTCGTGTCTGGAGCTGTGTGTGCGTCGTTGGTCCACCCTTGAGTAAATACTCGGAACACATCAGCTAGCGTGCCATCTGTCGTGATCCTCGAGTCAAAGTCCGCCGCATTAGGGTTGTCCTGGACTGTTGGTGGTACTTGGTATTCTTCGTAGTCTTCGGGTTGCATGACTCTCGGGTCCCATTTATTTTCCAGTGAGTTGAGCAGTTGTTGTGCCCTAACGTAGCACAGATTCGGGTGACGGCACCCGGTTATTGCCCTTGTTACCTGGCAGGACGAGCATCGACAGTCTATCCTATTTGTATGGCGTGGGGTTCCTATTTTGTATGCAAGCATATGGGCATCCTTTACCCAACGGATATGGTGCTTCTCCTTGAGGCATTTCACAACGTGGCGCTCTGCATTGAAGAGTGTTCGGTCTCCACCCGAAAAACGGTGGTACCAGATTGGCATGTCATCCTGCAGCTTGCGGGATACAGCCATTGCTTCTATCGTGACACCATGTTTCCGGCCGACTTTCATCATGTCAGCGAGATCTTTGCTGCCTAGGTCTTGTGCAGATTGGTAAGGGGCCCATGACTGCAGGTAAGTGTTAATTCTCATGGCTTCATCCACATTGAAGTCTGCCCCCACTGCTTTTTTTTGCCAGGAGCTCATCGGCTACAAAGCACCATAGCGGGCGGTCAGGTCCAAAGCTTAGGTACGTTTTCAACCACGTAATGGCAATGGCTTCGTTACGGGCTATGATGTCGAGGAGGTTCTTCCCCCCCACATCTGCAGGTGCATATACTGTTTCTTTATTAACTCGTACTTGGGATTTTTCTGCCCATAGAAAACTTCTTACTCTCTTCTCTAGTCTCTCTTCAATGTCAGTGGGCATCCCTTGTACAGTCGCCATATATTGGGTCATTCCACCTACTACCATCATAACTATGAGGCGACGGCCTTCCATGGATGGGTGTCCTAGTTCCCACTGGTCCAGGGCCGCGTCAATTTTTTCCAGTGTGCGTGACCATGTTCCAACTTGCTCAACACCGTTTCCGACCCACGCACCTAGCGTGCGGATCGGTTCACCTTCAGCTGCAATTTTTATGTGTTCTGGGATTGGTGTTCCGTTGAGCCCATTGACGAAGCGTGTTGCCCGTACTCTGTCCCTGTGGTCAATTTTACATATAGGTATCATTTCTGTCTTTCCAATATTGAATTTTGCTCCTGCAGCTATACACCATTCATTGAGGATTTCTGTTAGGGCACCAAAGTCGTCTTCGGCATCCAAATAGACCAACGTATCGTCGGCAAAGAGGGTTGTGATTAATTTTTCCTGCTTTCCCCGTATCTTAAAACCTTTCAGGTCGGATTTTCGTAATGCTTCTGCCAGTGGTTCTATTGCCAGATCAAAGAGGAGGCAAGACAGTGGGTCGCCTTGCCGGACTCCACGTGTGACACGGAAGGGGTGTGCACTCATCTCCCCATTTACGCACACGTATGTGTATGCATCACTATATAGGGCCTTGATTGTGTTTATGAATTCTGCAGGGATTCCGTACCCGGCCATTGCCCGCCCCAGGTAGTTGTGTTCTATTTTGTCATATGCTTTCTCTTGATCTAGTGCGACTATGACACCATCTCTTTCGGTGGCTTCCGCTAACTCAATTACTCTTTTGGTTAGCCAAATCTGATCTCGGATTTGGCGTCCCGGGATGAAGCCGGCTTGGTTCGGGCGGACAAGATCCGGGGCTACCTGGGCCAGCTTAATTGTGAGGGCTTTCGTGAATATTTTGTAGTCAGTATTGAGTAGTGAGATTGGTCGGTAGTTGGCAATCTCTGACTTATCATTCTTTTTGTATAGGGGGCACATCCAGCTCTTAGAGAACCCTGTTCCCTTTACCACGCCATGCTTTTCAATGTCGTTGTATACTCTGTGCATGGCGCCCAGGATGTTGAACGCCGCTCGGCCCGTGGCTTTGTAGCTCTCGTATCTCTGGTCGAGAATCTTCCATACCTCGTAGGGGATTCCATCTAGTCCTGATGCCTTAAAATTGGCAGACTTTCGTAGCGCGTCCCGGACATCATTCAATGTGAGCCTTGTCTTTAATAGTGTTTCCTGGTCCGGGCTGACTTTTGTTGCAATCCGGTTTATGGCATTATTTATCTTCTCTTCTCTGATGGTTGGCGGGGTTCTTGCCCTGTCCAATTGGATCTTATCATGGTAGTTACGTGCCATGTCGGCCATCTTTTTCGAGTTGGTCTCGTATCGTGCAGGCTCCTCCGGATTCGTATTCTTCCGGAATCTCTGGACGATGTCGCGGGGTTTGTGGGGCTTGTTTATTTTGGTCCAGTACGGGCCTATCACCTCGCCCTCAAGACGATTTCGAATCTGTGATGTTTCTCGCCATCCATCTATCAATCGTAGATACCTCTTCAAGTCTTCGAAGGCCTCTACTGCGTTCCGACTGTCAGGGTGAGAGGGCAGCCGGTCTATTGCATCTTCTACAAAATTCATATCTCCGCCGAGGGTGTCAGGTTTTCTGACTCGTGGGTGTGCTATGAACCAGTTCTTTATTACAGTCCAGAAAGCGGCGTTCTGATGGGGGCGGTTGGGTGCGTAGACTCCGAGGATGGACAGAGGTGAGCCATCTACATTTTTCATCTCAAGGAGCATGGCTCTACCCGGCACAATCTCCCTTGTTGTTACATTTGCCGTTTCGACAGTGTTTTTGTTCAGGACGAACGCAAGCCCAGCTCTTGCTGAGGGTGCCTCTGAATCAGGCGTGAACTCGAGTCTAATCGCCCTACCGAAAAGGTTGTCAATGTCAGCCTTGTGGCTGTCATCCAGGTGCGCTTCCCCTACAATCAGGGCTCCAATCTTTTGCTCACGTATTAATTGCCAGATATGGTACCATTTATTTTCGCCGTGTAGGACATCTGGGTTCCCCCTCCCCTTAATGTTGAGTGCCGCTACTTTAATGGATGCTTTAGTATTTTTTTTCCCTGTGGTTCGACGCTTCCGTGGCGGGGCTGGAGCTGGGTAGGTGCGGGCATGTGTCTGCCCGTTTTGGCCTTGCGCTGGGACAGTGTTTGGTTGCCATGCCTGGGGAGGTGGCCTGGGTTGGGTATTTGGTATCCCACCGTCTCGGTTTGGTGCCGGTGGAATATTCGGCCGTGGCGGCGTGCTTGGCACAGGCCGCAAAAAGGGGCTTCCATTATCATTAGGGACAGTCCCATTGGAGGTGTGTGTACCCCCCCGACCTTTGTCAGTCAGACGCCCATTGTGCAGAGCGTTGACGCCTATAGCGTCTCCCCCTGTAGGGGTTGGGTGCTGATCTTCAGCCCCACGCATATTTTGCGTGTTCATGACACCTATAGTGCCTCCCCCTGTGAGGGTCGGGTGCTGATTGCCAGCCCCACGCGCATTTTGCGCGTTAACGCCGTTTGTGGCGCCCCCCGGTGCGCGCGTTGCGCCCAGAGTTGCATCATGCCGCTCATCATCGGCTCGCCATGGAGGTCCTTCCCCGAGGGGTTGGTAGCCGTCCCGGTTTGCCTCCGAGCGGCCTTCAGCCAAATCCCCTCCATCGCGGTGGTTCTCATCGAAAGCACGGTCGGTGGCAGAGCCGTTACCTCCTCCAACCACCGCGTGCTGTTCCGTTTCCGGGTCTAGTTCACCTGTAAAGTTCTCAAGGACGTCAAAAGGGTTGTTGGTAGGAGCAGAGAAAGAGACCCGCCACCGACCGCGCTAAGGTCGCTGGCGGCTTGCCTCGATAAAATTGGGGTTGTTCGAGCACTGCCTGACACGCTTCGTGGGAGCGTGTCGGTAGGTGCTCGACATGCCAGGACTGCTGGCCGGCGGACCCCGACTTAAATAAGTCCCGCCGTTGCGGCGGGGTAGCCTCAAGGTAGGCATGACATGCCCGAAGGTATGTCTCCTCCCTTGTGACCACCCTGCTTGTCCCTCACCCGTTTCCTGTCCGGCGCTTGTGGCACCGTCAGTGGATTTGGCGGGTTCGGGTTGCGTGCGTGTAGTAGCGCACGTCTTCTTCCAGGCCCGGACCTGGGTAAGGCTGTTTGCTTGCCTCTTCGTAGTTTTCGGGTCCTTGTAGTATCAGGGATAGAGGGAAACAATATATTCAGAAAAGTAGTACGCAATTTTTAATGTGAGTGGGGGTGTGGCGCAGTAGGCCGAGCAAATTCTAGATATGTATATTATTTTTCGGGGGGGACTTCACCAATTCCGAGCGTAGCCGCGCCCGCGCCCTTCGCGGTTCCCGTAGGGAGCGCCGCGTCCGCCGAATCCGCGACCGCCGGTGCGTCCGTTGTTGCCGCCGCCGCGTCCGCCACGCTCGCGTCCGCCGTTGCCGCCCTCACGGTTGTGGCCTCCACGGCCTCCGGTGTTTCCCCCGCCACCCCCGCTATGCACGGCAAGGACGTGGTCAGGGGGGAGGTCCTGAAGCTGGGCATTCGGGCCCCACCACCCGAGTTCGGGTTTGATATAGTCGCAGTGGAATGAGGGGTGGTCGGCCGTCTTGCAGACCATGCACTCGACTGGGCAGCCGTCTCGGGACCGGGTTGTGAAGCCGAAGTTGCCGGCGTTGAAGGAGAGGGCGCGCAGGAGCGCAAAGAGCTCGTCCTGCTCCGCCTCGTTCTCGGTGAGGGGCTCCATGTATCCTACCACCACTGGCGTCTCGGCGTGCGGGCGGTACTCGAAGTGGATGGTGTTGAGGGCGTTGAAGACGCGCTCCCTAGGATCGCCGCCTCATGCTTGGGTGCCCTGGTCGACCAGCCGGTAGATGCGTGCGTCGTTGTAGCCGACCCTGATGATGCCGGCGCGGGCCCACGCCTCGATCTGGTTGGGGTCGCCTCAGGGGTGGATGAGGTCGAAGTGGCCGAAGGCTAGCGAACGGGTGGTGCTGTTGTCGTCAAGGTTGTGGGCCCAAAAGCCCAACGCCGAGTGGATGCCGAAGGCGCATTGTGCCGCAACGTTGGCGGCGCCTGCGGCGTCTTCGATCTCGACTAGCACCGACACCGGTCCACCGTACTTGCCGGGGAACGCGGCAGACGGGTCGGGGATGGGGAGGTTCACCTTGATGTATCCATCAGGTGCAGCCGGGCGCAGTGCTGCCTCTATTTGCATGTCGAGGGGACCTCGTACCTGACGTTGAAAACATGGTTGCCGCCATTGGCTAGGACCATGGCGAACTTGTGCGCGGTGCTGAGGTTGAAGTGGGCCAATTGGGTCGGGGCGATGTCGCGTAGCGCCCGCCTGTTGGTAATGACGTGTTCCCGGTATTGTCCCGCCTGGTGTTGATAGCATGCACGGTTAATCACCGGGTCGATGGGGGGGGCTCGTTGCGCTGTCATGTTCCGCAGGCTGCGGTTCCGGGCGCGTGCTTCGGGGACCATGCTGGCGATGGTGCGATCGTCGGGGAGGACGAAGGGCGGGCGCGGTGCGGCCGGTTGACGGGGGTTGTTGATGCCGTCCTGCGGGGCAGGGTTGTTGCCTCCCTGTGGGGCAGGGTTGTTGGCGCCGTTTTGCGGGGCGGGGCCGTCGGGGCCGTTTTGCGGGGCAGGGTTCATGTTGGCGTCGTTGTCGCTCATGTCAGCGTCTGTGTCGGCCTCGCTGTGTGGGGGTGGAGATGTGACGGTGGAGTGCGACGGTGTTGGGGAAGCGCGTTGGCAGGAGCAAATTGGGCGGATGGGGCGTGGGCGACCGGTGTCAGTGTCGTTACCGTCGTCGTCGCTGCTGGGGTCAAAGGGTTCGGCCGACGAGGTGACTAGGGAGTCGGTGTTGAAGGCGTCGAGGTAGGGGGGGTTTGGGGGGTGGTATGTCTTTCGTGTGGTGGGCGTTTCGCGAGGGCTCGCGTTGCGGTCGGCCGAGAGCGCGAGGTGGACTTCGCCCTCTTTGGATTTGCGTGCTTTGTGTGAGGCGTCCGCCAGCTTGCTTTGGGGGTATCGTTACTACGGTCTCCTCGGCTGTCTGTAGTACAACGCACCTAGCGCCTTATTCAAAGCTTCCTGTGCGGGGATTTTTTGGCCACGTATTCTGTGGTCTCCTGATTTTTAAAATCTTCGCTTCGCTTGCATGGATAGTTTCACGTGCCCTTGATCGCTACGTGGGCTGGCGACTGTGTTGCGGTCGTCCAGGCGTCGGTGCGGCGGCACTGTGCGACAGCGGTGTGCGACGTAGAGCTCGAGACATGGAGAGGGAAGGCATGAATTGACGCCGTGTGTCATGTACATTAATAGTCTGACGAGGCTATTCTCGTCCCGCGGGTTTTGCGGCGTAGGCCTCGTGTGGGGTAGGGGCGCGTTGCTCCCTACGCTGCGCGTTGCAGCGGAGGGACCCCCGAAATCTTGTCATCACCACAAAAGATGGTGGTGGTAAGAGATCACGAGGCCCCCCGTCAATTGATTTTTTTGTCTCTTCTTCCGTCCACGCTGTCTTCGTGATTTCTCAAATCTTCTGGATTATATCTTGCTGCTCTCAGTCACTCCTGTCTTTTAGCCCACCCCTCTCAGCGAGGACATTAACCACCTCATGGACTTCCCCTACATCAATTCAGTCCAGGCCCTCCGCAAATTCTTGGCGTTTGTATACGGTCTCAAGATACCACAGATCACGAGTAAATGTCTCGTTCACTCCATGTCATCGTCCAACCCTATTATCTTTTCAGATTGGTGGAAACACAAGGAGAGGCACGACTATATCATCCCGTGTCTTGTTAAATCTCAGTAGCATCCTCCTGCTGAAGTGTGAGATTCCACACCATCAACGACCAACACCAACGAGGCGCAACACCACTGGACCAATTCTCTGATGGGGATCAAACTTACTCCGGTCAAGGCGCTCGAAAGGTGAGTTAATATTGTTCAAAGTCGGGGTTTATCATTCACTGCGCAACAGTTGGCGCAAGGTGGACCAAAACGTTGCCAAACAGATCAAAATGTCTTTCGAGACCGGCATTCTATCCAACAACAACAGGCTATCCCACCGTATAGCCCGCAACTCCCAGCGCCAATCCGCTGTTGCTCACAAAGCACACGAGTCGCGCGAGGCTGTCAATATCCCAAAACAGCTCCAGCTCCAGATCGACGCCGAGGCAAAAATGTTGTGCCTCGAGTCTATTGACTAAGTCCCTGAGAGAGCAGCTCAAGGCTGCAAAAGGGACATCCTGTGGATGTGGAAAAACTGGTAGTCTTTCCGCAAGCTCGAGCGGAGGCGTGAGGACGCCCGTGGGCGAGCAGGTACTTCATTTTGGCCCGTATCAAACAGTTATGCTAACTCGGCAGTAGCACCATCTCTCTCCGCTGTTGCGCAGTCGGATGAAGTGTCAACTATTGCCACAACCTCAAATACTGAAACACAATCTGCGTAGCCAACAAAGTCTAAATCTCACTCGCAGTCAGCCCCATCCGTGCTCGAGAACTCGGTACTTGATTTTCTAGAGAACTTTGGCTTCAACTCGCTCTCGGGTGGTTCAGACTCAGGTATTTTACCTTTCGGACAGGACATTTGAGAATAATTATCTGAATTTTTGATAGGTTTCAACTCAAACTCGGTTTCAGGTGTCACCGGTACACGAGCTCCGGAACTTGTTTTTACTCAGGATGTTCGGGGATTCGCGATTTTGTTCAAATTTAACAGGTTTTGGTGGTGACACCGGGGGCAAAAGCCAACACATCCGGGATCCAAATGTGTTTCACGCATGTGGTCCGGAGGTGGTTGACAGGTGTGATCTGTGAGACAAAGAGCCTTTCAATTGACTTATTGTTCTGCTTAACAAAGTACAATACATTCTTTAATAAAATAGTACAAAATAATTGTGTTCTTTAGACGTACTGAAGGTGTAAGTTTCGTGCACAACTCGTTTGTTGTGGCAAGCCGCGACATGACCACAATTGATGTGTGATGCATGCCGCGCAACGGCATGATGGTGCCATATTGATGGCATCAAGTATGCCAAGGACATGTCACGCCCTCATGATGAGAAAAATGTAAGTGCATCAGAAGTTGAGCCAAGCCAGCATTTAACTCAAGCCAGGCCAGCTTGAAACCCTTTGTTAGGCTCTCATTGGGTTGGCCCACTGCAGGTGTCATGTAATCACCGATGCTGTCTGCCTCAGATGCACTACTTGGCAATGCTGAGCAAGATGTTGTTGTGCTTTATCCTACTGAGCCTTGCTGGCATGCAGGTGTATCTGCTCATCACCTTTGTTGGGATGCCAGTGCACCCACTTGTAACCTTTGTCAGCAGGCTGGACCACCCACTTATTGTGCAGGTGGGACCACCTGCTCATCGCCTTTGTAGGCACAATAACAGCACAGCTCATTGCCTTTGCTGGTATCCCCATCCACCCACATGTCGCCCCCTGCCCCCCAACATGCAGTCTTTGTCCCGGCAGGACCTGACTGCCACATCTCCCTTGTCATCACACTACCGGATCAACCATACTGCCTTTATCGATCTGCTACCCACTGCCAAGTTGCCTTTGTTGGAAAAAAGAAAGGATACTCACAGGGATTACCCAGCTAAGGAATTCTGAGTCAGTAGAAAGATTCAATAGATGCTAAAGGACCACCCAAAAACTTCCCATGTATCCCCTGAATTACAGTGGGGAAGAACAACAGAGAAACTACTTATGCTTGTTTGAGTCACATGTTGAGGGAAAAGAAAAAGGAAATATCCAAGGGATTGTCTAGCTAAGAAATTCTGAGTTGGTAGAAGGTTCCAATAGATGCCAAATAGTTTCCAAAAAACTTCAAAAGTATCCCCTGAGCTGTGGTGGTCAAAACAGCATAACTGTTGAGACTTATCTGAGCCACAAGTCTTGAGAGAAAAGAAAAAAGGAAATACACAAGGGATTGTTTAGCTAAGAAATTCTGAGTTGGTAGAAGGTTCCAATGGATTGCAAATAGTCCCCACAAAACTTCAAAAGTAACCCCTGAGCCGTGGCGGTGAAGAAAACAGTGCAGCTGTTTAGACTTGTTTAAGCCACCAAGTCTCGAGGGAAAAGAAAAAAGGAAATATCCAAGGGATCGTCTAGCTAAGAAATTCTGAGTTGGTAGAAGGTTCCAATGGATCTCAAATAGTCCCCATGAGGACTAAGGAAGCTGCATAGTATCACAAATTACTGGGCAAGGATCAACGTTACATTTCTACGAATATGAATGAGGTGAAGCAGTCATACCGTTATTGTTTTCAGAACAAAAGAAGGATGAAGCAGCTCAACATTGTGTGCCAGGAAGAAGCTAAGACGATGACTAATTAGAATCCATATGAGTGTGAATTCAACAAAAACAGACGCAGGATTCGAGCCCCATACTACTGGCAGGAATTTCTCAGTGACCATCATCCATCCATTGCAATGCCTGATTTTCGAGAACTGGGTCGACATCAGATTCAATTTTAATGGAAGAAGCGGCCAGGTAAGGCGGTGGATGGCCGGGTGGAATGCAGCAAAAGTAAATGTTAAATGTAACACTGGTGGGCATCGGTAGAGACAACCAACTGGGCTGACACCGCGTTGACATATTTAGGTTGAAGGAGAATTGGGACTTGAACAATTCGATGAGCCCCGGGTCTTCTAAAGCTCGGCCGCAGGGTTGAACTCCACGAGCAGTACTTCGCCGGCAGGGGTACGCCTAGGACCAAAGGATATCTCCATTGAGTGACTGACTATTGTTCTAGTGTAGCCAGTATCTGGCACCTTTGGGGGATCGGGGATAAATTGTGAGTGTCTCCTGTCGGAATGGATTCTGGAAGGCCCTTCAGCAAATGCATCAGATACTCCAGCTCCTCGTCGTAGTAAGTAGGTAGCCCCAGAGCCAGACCGAGAGCCGGACATGATCTTGATCTCGGCGGGAGACCATCAGGGAAAACCTCCCCAGGAATTTTTATCGAAAATTTCTTCCCCCTCAAAATTTTTCGAAATTTTTGACAAGTTTCCGTAACTTTGTACAACAATCGCAAAATGGTCAGAACATTTTGCAAACCCTCAAGGATTATTTCGACATTTTTGCAAAACTCTTATTTGTGTTCATGCCTCAGAGACTATACTACTCCCCAAGTGTCAGCCACAGTCTAGAAGGGCCTTGAAGATTTTGAACTTCCACTTGATCTCCCTGTCATCCCAAGCCAAGGAAATGCTTAACTTGTAATATATTATGGAAGAGCAAGGGAATTGAGACCACAGCCCATGTTAGTCGGCCACAGACAAGATGAGGAATTATCTTGCGCAGAGTGTGGAAGTCCGAGATGAGTTAACGTTAAACGAGGCCGGCCCTAATCTGTCGGGCCGTTGCTTCGCGACAACAAAGATTGCCGACGCAGCACGTGGGTGGAAAAATGGTTCGTTTTGATTGTTGCCAAAACAACGTCAAGCACCTCTCTCTTCCCTTCTCACCACTCTGCATTTCCCCCGCTTCTTCTTTCTCTTCACTCAGCGCGACTACTTGTAGCAGCCCCGGGGTCTTGCTGTCTCTATCACCGGGTCACCCATGGCTCGCAAGTTTGTTGCTCCCTCCGTGCCCCGGGGATTGGGATTCACAAGTCACACCCAGGTACGTCGTGGATATACTATATCTCCAGCTTTTGTTTACCGTTTCCCCCTTGCCCATAGATGAAGCTGGACTTGGTATTGTGAGGTAAATAATGTGTTGTCGTGACTGGTCAATAGCTAATTAGTACCTTCTTAGTCTCTTTGGAAAATGTGCGGCATTTGCTGGCAACACCTCCCCATACGTCGTGTTCCCTTTCGGGTGTTTGCTATCTTCTGACCTGCTTTTTGTGTCGGACTCACCTGCGAGAGATGGTTGTCCCGATGATTCGCTGGGGAGGCAGTAATGTGTTCGATGACCGCCGATTTTATTGTCCCTTGCAGGTCCCCGGCCCTATCATCGTTACCATCATTGCTGCCCATCATTACAATCAGAACACTGCCGCCCGCTGGCATTCCGGCAACTAATCTCGGCCGAAATGGGAACACTCAATGTATGTTTGTCCAATGCTTAGGCCCACACCTCCCGTGCTGACCTCTTCCTAGTGCATATTCCTCGATCACTAACCCGGCTCGTGTTCGGTTACACATTGCACTATGGGTGCTGGAGCGGGTCTAGATGTTAGGAGTGTCAGGCATTGATGAGTCGATAGTTTATCATTACTACTTGTAATTTATGTTGCCGGACTGCAATACTATTCATTTCTATCTTTTCATCTGCCTGTTTGAGAGAATGAATGAGCAAAATGCTGAGAAAGTTTTGAGAAACGTTGAGAAAGTTTCAGAAAAACTTTCTCAAATTTTCAAATTTTTTGAGGGGGGGAAGATAGTTTTGCTCATTTTTGCTCATCGGAGAAACTCAAGATATTTTCGGACATTTTGTCTCAAAATATCTCAAAATTCCTGGGGAGCCTTTCCCTGATGAAGAGAGCAGAACTGTCAAGCGTGTCAAGCCTCGGAGCCAGAAATTTGCCGAGCATCGGGCCGGGTCCCCCCAAAATACTTATATCATTATAAACCGGGCACCTTGACCATTTAAAAACCGGTCTATAAACACCGGTTTATAAACCCGTTTACAAACACAATTAAATTAATTACAGGGCCCTATGGGCCTTGTCAACTGGTGCAGCACATACATATTCCAATCCACCCACAAACCACTCCGCATTATTTTCCGGGGCACACTTCCCTCCCACAACAAACCAGTTGCATGCCGGCAAACCCACAAAGAAGGGCGGAGCGAAGGCGGCCCTGAGAACAAAGCTGCGGCAGAGGTCTGATCAAGGTGGCGTGGGGTCCCGATAATCCCCCGATGATGGCGATGGGCAGGTGCCCCCGCGTGCTGACAGAGGCAATGAGCAGATGGGGTAGGGTGCCGACAAAGAAGATGAGCGGGTGGGCCTGCATGCTGACAAAGGGGACGAGCATAAAGCAGGACAAAGTCTTGCTAAACGCAGCCAAGTGGTGCATGTGGTGGGCACAGAGCGGGCAGCTGTGTGAAGCCTGCAGTGGGTGGGACTGATATGAGCCTGGCCGCAGGCTTCGCACCAGCCTGGCTCGAGGTTTAAGCTGCCTGCCTTTTTCTCATCACAAGTCAACGGCATACCTGACGGCACCATGATGCCGGGGCGTGGCATACATACCACGGCATCTGTGATTGTCTCGCAGCTTGCCACAACAAAGGGTTTATGGACAAGACTTAGGCGTTGAAAGAAAAGGACAAGTCTTTCTAAATAACACCAATATTTTGTGCTATCTAATTGAACAATATATTGTACTTTGTTCATCAGAACGACAAGTCCGTCAAAGGATTCTTTGTCAGGCTGATGGCACCTGCCAACCACCTGCGGACCACATGAGTGAAACACATGTGGATCCCGGATGCGTTGGCTTTTGCCCCCGGTGTGAAGACGCTGGTTCCGGTACTTTGATTTTTTTTTCCCAGGAAGGCAACTCAAAATTCCATTTCTTGATAGGCCTGCTGCTCGATTTGGTCATGGATGGGCCAACTGCGGTAATTCATTTTTTGCGCAGGATGTCCCCTTCAGCAATGTGGTGTCATTTCACCCTGTATTTGACTCTATGTTCTCTGGAATTACTACCGACAGCGTCGACACATTGATCCCTGCAGCACCGGCCGCACCCGCCGCGGATCCTGTTCAGGAATTCATAGATTTGTATGGTATCCCTGACGGATTTTCGAATTTTGGCGGTTCCGGCTTCAATTCGGCACCATCGTGTGACCCTTCACCTCTGCCCTTACTGCCTCCACCTCCGCCAACTCCGGCCCCTTCTCCCGTTGTCGAAGCATCGTCAGATCAAGGCCCGAGTGCCCCAAAATTGAAGTTGATTAAGCAAATATCCTCCACTCAACGCGCTCCCGAGCTCCGACTGAGCGCAAATGTGTTGCCGAAGAAGAAGTCGCAGGCCGGAACCCGAAGAGACGTGCTCGACATATATGTTTCACTTTTATTTGCGGCATTTCATCGTCTAATCATCTTGATTTTGTTCTAGTGAAATGGCGGTGTTGGTCGTGTTCCTCTGGAAATTACAGAATTATCGCAAATGCCGTGTTATAGTTAGTACAAGCAATTATATATATCTTTAGGTAGTTTTCGTTGAATGCCTTTGGTAGGAACGAGGACCGCGGTCCATGCAAATGGTCGTGTTTGGCTTGGCTTCACCTTTTGATCGGCCGTCTACGGCACACTAATCGTGCCCCAGAAGCCAAGGCATCAATGTGCCGTGCTTTCACACAAGCACGGCACATTCCCGGCACATGTGCCGGACTTTGTTCGATGTGCCTTGCATTCAGCATGTGCGGGGTTTGAAATGTATCTCCCATCCGTGTTTCGTTGATCCCGCCTCAGCTCCGAGCTAATGTTAAATGTATGTATATTATTTCGCCTCTATAGTAAACCCGTTTTCATTGTGCATATTAGGACATGGCGCTTGCCTTGGTCGATCGGAAAAATGTCGTGGCGGGGCTCTTCCCACAGGGGGCAAGGAGCGAGGCATGTAACTGTTACATGCCTCAAAGGCAGTTGCCAGGCAGGTGTGAGGCATGCAAAAGGGCAGTTTGCATGGCAGTCAAAGAGTACAAAGAGCTTGTCAATCAAGCTTGTCAATCAGATCCCCCTGTCATCGCGATCACCTGCTCATTGAGTTCTCACACTGATTGCGTCGCACAGCAAATAGACAGTGTCTTCACCGCAAAGTGTTCACCTGTACTCACGTATTTTGTAGTTGAATGGTATCCTTACATTTCTACCTGAGAGGTATACCACACAATTGGAGCTCTTTGACTGCTGCCCCTTGGCTCTCAATCAAATTACCTGGGTGTTTGAATCGCGATCACCTGCCCATTCAGTTCTCATGCTGATCGCGTCGTACAGCAAATATATGATTCCTTCACCACGAAGTGTTCCCACTTACTTGTGTAGTTTGCAGTCTTTGAATGTCATTCTTCAATCTCTACTTGAGGGGTACACCATGCAATTGTGCGTGCCGTCGATCAACTCTGAGGGCCACAAGGTAGATCATTTTTGGATTTTGATACAGTCTTTGAAGTTTCTCCACATCTTTGTGTCCTTACATGTAAATCTGTGACCGAACAACAATTGTCGAATCATCATTTGGACACATAATTGAAATGAGATCTGAGGATATTTCACAACATAAAAATCAAGTTGCGCACCTTGACTCAATCCAGTCTGGAATAGTCATCTTGATGCATTTTCAAATCAGATGGACATATATGCCTGGCCTGACGGCGCTTGGGGATGAATATCTGGATGTGGGGGACCGAGGTGAAGGCCATTGGCAGGAGCAAACAATGGAGGTTTGAATGATCAGTCAAATCACGACTTTGACTTGAGGCCCTCAGAGTTAATTGAAAGGGCATGTAATTGGTATACCTCTCAGGTAGAAATGCAAGGATATCATTCAACTACAAATTACATGAGTAGTGAGTACAGGTGAACACTTCGTGATGGAGAAAACTGCCTATTTGCTGCGCGACATGATCAGCGTGAGAACTCAATGAGCAGGTGATCGCGATGACAGGGTGATCTGATTGACAAGCTCTTTGTACTCTTTGACTGCCATGCAAACTGCCCTGTTACATGCCTCGCACCTGCCTGGCAACTGCCTTTGAGGCATGTAACAGTTACATGCCTTGCTCCTTGCCCCCTGTGTCCGCGGCCTCGGGGATCGTCTCCGGCCCCCGGGAATAACCTGCCTACTAACGTGCATCCCCTCTCCTGTTGAATGTAATTCACCTTCCTCAATTTGATGACACGGTATTTTGTGCCGAGGCGGAGGATGCCGTGGATGGCGTCAAAGTCGGTTTTGGCGGGGTAGGGGACAAAGAACCTTGATATATTCAAGTCAGCTTCGCATAGTGTGACGGTGTCACGCTCAAGGCTCAAATACTAGTCTGAGAGGTCGCACGTTGCGTTCTCAGATGTAGCAGGTAAGAGTGAGGCTCGAAGTATGATGGAATAAAAGACTAAGGAATACATGCGACTAGCTACACTACTTATACTGTTCAACTGTGGCTATGTAACTAGTGCTAATAATATATACAATAGAGCGCCCATGTGCTACAAGCACCATAACCATGTGTTCTGAGTAATAAACATGCTAGAACCATGTGTTCTGAGTAAGAAACGTCCTGAAGCCATGTGTTCTGAGTAATGCCCATGCATACTCCACATGTCCGCAGCATGACACCTGTCAGCTGTCCGATCACCAATCCGTCGTGCTTCATCGGCATGTTCCTGTGAGAACCCGATCCCTGGCTGTCCGATCACTGATGACTCAAGCATAGCCTCGATGTTTAAATAGACCAGCGCTTATCCTGGCGCTTAGATAACGAGATAAGGCGTTGTCCGATTAGATAGCCTGCTTAATCGTGACATTACCCCCCTCTTAGGGTCGGCGTCCTGACGACCGTGAGAATCCGTCACACCTCGACTGAGGTACCGCGCGAGCATCCTTCGTTAGGGAATTTCTCCACGATCATCCTTCGTCTTGTGATTGGGTCGTATAGATAGCAAGTTGGATAATCAGCCGACTCCTGCTTCGGCTTATACCGCTTGATAAGATAATCCCAATGTCCCAGCGGCAAGACCGGAATCCCCTCGGTCTGCGGCTGTTCCTGGGCATCTCCTGGGGACTTAGCGCCTAGCGCTTCCTTTGGTGGCATCAAGCCTAATTTCCTGAGCTCTGCCGCCAGCACGTCATTGCTCTCCTTCGACCTTCCGGCAATCAAGTCCTCCGCCCATCGGCGCAAGTCATGCTCTGCATTGTACTTGTTGAGAATGTCCGGTGCATTCTTAAGGTTCCGGGTTGGCTCCCAGTTCCGCTCCCCGATGGGGTATCCCTTCCACTTGATTAAATACTGGTATCCTCGCCCACGTTTCCTGTGGTTGAGGATCTCCTCCACCTCGTACTCCTTCTGTCCCTGCACGATCTGTGGTCCCGGTCGCTTCTCTTTCCGTCCCTCGGGCGGCTCCACGTAAGGCGTGAGAAGTGCTTCGTTGAAGACCGGATATGTCTGATCCGTCTCCGGCAATCTCAGCTTCCACGCCGAAGCCCCGGCCTTCTCCATGATCTCGTAAGGCCCCAGCCTGACATCGTCTATCTTCTTTGTCGGTCGATCTGTCTCTATGTTCTCTCCTTCCACCCAAACCATGTCGCCGACTTTAAATACAGGCACCTCACGCCTATGCGCGTCATAATACTTCTTCATCTTTTTCTGGGTTTTCTCAAGAGCGACCGATGCTTCATCGCGGATCCTCTTCATTTTCTGTGCGAAGTCGTTCGCGGCTTCATTGCGCGACTCGACTGAGTTCTCTATCCCCTTCCAGGGGTGGTATCCCGTGTTCGTATAGAAAGGTGACATGCTCGTCGACGAACTGGTCTTATCGTTATGAGTAAACTCGGCCAATGCAAGCCACTCCGCCCAATCCGACTGTCGGTGATTGACGAAGATCCTGAGATATTTTTCAATCTCCTGATTCATCCGTTCTGTTTGTCCGTCTGTCGCCGGATGGTATGCCGTGCTCGGGTTCATTTCTATGCCGAGAAGCCGGTTAAGCTCTCGCATGAACCCGGATAAATATCGGGTATCTCGGTCCGATATAATTTTACGGGGAATGCCGTGATATCTAATCACGCGATCCCGGGTGAGTCGGGCGACACCTTCGCTCGTCAGCTCCATGTTCGTTGCCTCGCAATGGAGCATCTTCGTGTATGTGTCGACCCAGACTTGGATAGCATTAAAGCCATTGCTGACCGGCAGCGGCCCGATGAGGTCCATAGATATAATCTGCCAAGGCCCCTCAGCGATCTTGTGCGGGTTAAGCTTTCCCTGCTTGTACCGGCGCACTCGAGTCCTTTGGCAAGCCTCACAGGCCTTTATATATTCGGCGACCTGGTTTCCCAGTCTCGGCCACTAATAATTACGTTCCACCATTTCCTGCGTGCGGTTCTCTCCGGGATGGCCGAGCATGGGCAGGTCGTGATGGAGTCCGATAATCTTATCGCGCAACTCCTGATTCCGGGGTACATATATAAGTCCGTTGTAATATATAATATTGTCCTTCTTTTCCCAGGCTGGTAGTTTTTTCTCGAGCGCCAGCTTAACGCTCTTATCGATCTTCTTCTCCTTTATAATCTCTTCCAAGATTCCTGTCTCTGGCCCTTCCAGCACTATGTCCTGCGCTCGGAAATACTCTGGCTTCAACAGAACGACATTCTCGTTGTCGTCTTTCCCTTGGTCGTGATCCGATCTCCGAGATAAGAGATCTGCCTTCTTGTTCAACGCTCCGGGCCGGTGGTGCAACGTGAAGTCGAACTCCGCCAGTTCCTGAATCCACCGGGCCTGTCTACGATTAACCTTCTGAGGCTTCTTGAAATATTCGAGATTTTGATGATCAGTAAAGATCTCGAATGTTTGGCTTGCGCCCATCAACAACTCCCGCCACTCGTCCAGCGCGGTCATGATCGCGAGCATCTCTTTGTCGTAGATCTCGTAGTTCCGCTCAGTCTCATTGAGTCCATGAGACATGAAAGCAACAGGGCGCCATTCGCCCTCCTGCTCCTGTGCGAGCTCCGCTCCTATAGCTCCATCCGACGCGTCAGCCTCGACTCGGAACTTCCCGTGATCCGTGGGAAGTGCCAGTACGGCGTCTTCGGCAATGCGATCCTTGAGCCTTTGGAACGCCTTCCTCTGCTCCTCTCCCCAGCTCCAACCTTCTTTCCCGGTCAGCCTCGTCAGCGGCTTCGCTATCTCCGCGTATCCTCGGATGAAGCGGCGATAGAAGTTTGTGAAACCCAAGAACGCCTGTGTCTGCTTAAGGTTCTTTGGTTCCGGCCACTCCATCACGCCCTTGATCTTCACCGGGTCCATCTTCATCGAGTTGTAGGAAATGATGACTCCTAGATACTCGATCTCCGTCTTCTCAAAGTCGCACTTCTCTGGTTTGAGAAAGAGCTTGTTGTCTTGCAGGATTTTAAGTACCCGCTTCGTCAGTGCTCTGTGCTCCTCCAAGTTGTCGGTGAAGATAAGGATATCGTCCAGGTAGACTATGACCTTTCCCTCATTTATGAGCTCTCGAAGGATGTCGTTCATCATTGTCTGGAACGTTGCCGGGGAATTCGTCAGGCCGAAAAACATCACGAGCGGCTCGAACAGCCCTCGGTTCGTCCTGAACGCCGCTTTCCACTCATCTCCCTCCCTGATCCGCACGTTGTTGTACCCCCATCGGATATCCAACTTCGTGAAGTATTTGGCGCCGCGGAGCTTATTTACGAGCTCCGAGATTAGCGGCAGTGGATAACGATTTTTAATTGTCATCTCATTGAGCTTCCGGTAATCCTGGACTGGTCGTAGGCTGCCATCCTTTTTCTTCACAAAGAAGAACGCCGAAGCCATCGGCGACTTCGAGGGTCGGATCCTCCCACTCTTCAGGTTCTCCTCCAGGAACTCGTTCAACTTCCCCTGCTCCGTGACCGAGAGCGGATAGATCTTGCAATCTACAGCCTTTGATCCTGGCTTAAGCTCGATTGCGTGATCCCACGGCCTTTTCTCGGGCATGGCGTCGAACGATTCCTTCGCGAACACCTTCACGAACTCGTGGTATTCCTCCGGGACCTTCCCTTCGGTCATGCGCTCCTTCCCACGATTCGCTTCCTCTGCCATCTGCTGCGCCTGTGATCCGTGCGCACGCAGATCAATCTGTTCCGCAAAGTCGACCAATAGGATCGACTCGCCTTCTTCCAGCTTCTCTTCCTCCGCGGACATCCCTGTCCGGTACTCCGTGCCATGCATGTTGCACTCGGGCGGGCAGCGGCTGAACACGATCTTTTGTGATCGCCAATCTACCTCGGGATTGTGCTTGAACAACCAATCGTACCCAATGAACACGCGAGCCTTGCCTAGTCCTGTAACCAAGAACCGTTGGCGCTCAACGTGGGGTCCGACCGAAAGCATCAACTCAACGTAGTGAGTGATCTTTCCCCGGGAGTTCTCCGTTCCGTCTGCGTTGCGGGCGACGATGTGCACGTCAAGCTCGTGGAGCTCGAAGCCTTCTGCCTTGGCATAATCTCGATCGATGCACGTGGTAGTGCAACCGTTATCGAGAAGAGCCTTGACAGCGCGCGTCTTCCCGGTGTCCAACGCAGTCAGCGTAACGGGAACTAGCATCTCGTGATGCCGCCTCTGCTTCTGGATTTCCTTCATCTCCTTGGCAAGCCGATCCTCAGGCTGTGCCAACTTCTGTGCCGCCTGTGTCTTCTTCTGACTCAGCGTCACGCGTGTTTTCTTCTGTTTGGGCGCTTCCTCCCGATCCTGGGATTGAGCCCTCACGGCATCGCCGTCCTTTTTCGTCGCACTATTTTTTACACTGGTTTGGGTTCCAGGGGCCTTTTTGAATGCGCTCCAACGCTTATTTACTTCGTCCATTCTGCGATTCTTTAAATTACGTTTCCGATTCTGATTCTCCAAGATACGTATTTTTTGTTTGTTTTCTACACTAGCTACTAAGAAATTGTTTATGCTCTTTCGTAAACTAGTATTTTCTGGTGTATAAATATCATCAACCAGGTCGGTAACTACATTGCTAATATTAAGTTCGGGCAGTAAAGTAAAAATGTTGGTAGGCATAATGTTCGTCGTTGGAGCGACTTTGTCCGTGTCAGCAGGGCGCCCGGCTTTGGCCGCAAGCGGGGGCCCCTTTAAAAACCCTTCTCGCGAAGGACGGCTGCGAGAGCCTGCAGGTCGTCCTGCGAGTAGTCCTCGGTCTTGATCGACCGGATATTGAATTTCCGCTTGGGAGGCTCCGGGCACTCCCGCTTCATGTGACCCTCCTTGCCACAGTTATAACACTTAAAAACGCGGGGTGTCTGCCGCGCGCGGTCCACATCCATCGGGGCGGTCTCGCCCAGCCCGATCTTCTTCGCGAGGTTGGGCGCCGGCCCAAACCCTGGTGACGACTTGGCAGCCGGCGCTTGTGCATGCGCCGGGGCCCAAAACATCTGGCTCTGTTGAGCCGCTCGGAGTTTCCCCCGCTCCATGACCCGGCTGATCGCCGTCAGCCTCTTCTTGAGTCCCGCGTAATCCTCCGGGACCTCAATTCCACCAGCTGGGTGCGCACCGCCTCCTCGACGAGGCCTTCTAGTGTTTCCACTAGGAAGGTGTTGTGGGGGGTGTCCTTGTCGTTCGGGGCGTACCCCGCTTCCTCGGCGTTCAACTCGAACGCCTGGATGAAATCGGCCAGGGGAGTCTTTCCCTGCCGAGTTATTGTAAGGCGCATGTGCGCCGTCTGCTTGACGTTCTTGTCCTGGAACGTCCCTTCCAACTCCGAGATCAAATCATCGAAGTGGTAGAGGCTATCAAGCCCCTCGCGCAGTGTGCGCTTTCGCCAATTACGTACCCAGTTTGTGGCTGGGCACGAGGCACCATCGGTTCGCCCCAATAACGAAAGGGTGAATGCGATCTTCTTCTTTTCGGAGTCAAACTCCGAGTCGTACGCCCATAGGTAATTAAGGAGGGCGTCGAGGAAGGTTTCCCACTTGCTCTTATCAGAGCCATCGAAAGTGGGGGGAAGGCGGGCGAGGGTGATCCGAGAGGACCTAGTCTCTCTCGGGGCGGGGTCGAGGTCCATGGCGGGCATGTAAGAGGTGGTTCCCTGGTTCTGGTCTTCGTCGGCCATTGGTAATGTGAGCGACGGGCGAGGTGGTTGGTAAGGTGGTTGGGCGAGAGTGGCGTAAAGTCGGTCGAACGGGGTGAAGGTAGGAAGTTCGGCAGAGCGGTATAAGGAAGTCGACGGGGATGAGGTTCCCGACGAAGAGGAGGTGGATGGGGCGCGGAAGGTCACTGTGTTGGTATGAATCCGCACTCAGCGGTTGGTGAAATCGCAACGGTCTCTTGCGACAGAACTACCCCGGGTCTTCTACAACACCCCCGGCGATAGCGAGGTAGTCTTCCCCGAAGGTCCGGCTGGCACTCCTACGACTGCTATGTGGCTTGGGACGGACTCAACGTTTCCCGTGGCCTAGCGTCTGTCTGTTCGGTAAACCGAAAACGACTGGTGCTGCACTTGTTTAGACTCGCTGTGGACGAGGTAGGGGATCGGCGGGTGGGGAATAGGGAAAATGGAACTTCAAATACGAGAGTCCAAGTAGAGGTAAGAAACCAAGTAGTGGATAGAGGGATGGGGGGAAAGGGAAAGGAGGTCGGAGGGTAGGGGCGGTACGAAGGTATGAAGGGTAGTCTTTTATTATGTCACGCTCAAGGCTCAAATACTAGTCTGAGAGGTCGCACGTTGCGTTCTCAGATGTAGCAGGTAAGAGTGAGGCTCGAAGTATGATGGAATAAAAGACTAAGGAATACATGTGACTAGCTACACTACTTATACTGTTCAACTGTGGCTATGTAACTAGTGCTAATAATATATACAATAGAGCGCCCATGTGCTACAAGCACCATAACCATGTGTTCTGAGTAATAAACATGCTAGAACCATGTGTTCTGAGTAAGAAACGTCCTGAAGCCATGTGTTCTGAGTAATGCCCATGCATACTCCACATGTCCGCAGCATGACACCTGTCAGCTGTCCGATCACCAATCCGTCGTGCTTCATCGGCATGTTCCTGTGAGAACCCGATCCCTGGCTGTCCGATCACTGATGACTCAAGCATAGCCTCGATGTTTAAATAGACCAGCGCTTATCCTGGCGCTTAGATAACGAGATAAGGCGTTGTCCGATTAGATAGCCTGCTTAATCGTGACAGACGGGATGCATAAAATAAAACACAAGAAAATGCATGCACTCATAGTCAAACAGCACCTTGAGAAAGTACATCGTGTCCGCAGCCGAGTTGTCGAGCTGGAGGACGGGGCAGTCCTCGATGGCGTCTGCATCGTCGGGCTGGGGGAAGGCGAGCATGTCGGTGAAGACGGGGGAGCGGGCGGCGAGGATGCCGCGAAAGACGCGTTCAACAAAGCAAGGTACGAGCTCATTCTTGTTGAAGCATCTGGCTCTGAGAGACTGGTTGACACCCTCCATTACCTTTGAAAGGATCTAGGGGTAAAGTGTTCTGGGGACAAAAACAGCCATGCAGACCATTGGGTAGACTCGTAACCAGTCTGCCCTAAAGACGGCAATTCTAAGTGGCAAGCACTTTGCCGTAGGCAGACTGGTACATCTCGGCTCGATCGATTGGGCTGGGCCTGAGTTTGAAAATTTTCCTTCTTGCCTGTTCTGGGCTCAAATCTCAATATTTTCTCTCCATTCAAGTTGAAGGTCGGAACAAATAGTGGACGGCTAGATTTCTGTCTCTCTACGGCAAAGTGCTTGCCACTTAGAATTGCCGTGGCAGACTGGTAACGAGTCTAACCATTGGGTGGCTCTACGTAAACTCTAATATAGACCTCGATTCCCTCCCAGTTACGCCCTTCTCCTCGAGGGTGAATGATTTAGACCGAAGCTTTGCAGTAACACCTGTCCAACAGTGATGTTGGTGACCATATACAAATATGATTATTTAGTAGGGTATAAGCCGCGCAGCGGTGCAAGGACTCGCTGCCATGCGCCCGCAGTGGCCTAAAGCCCAAGTAGTAGCCGTTCCTGGCAGGTATTGTGGGTCATGTCATGCGGTATTTCTTTATGCGGCGACATACGGGCATCGCTCCATCGGTCAATCTGCATATGCATGAGAGTCATACGTATCACAGGAATGAGCGGGGAAAAGACTCACGTGCAGCATCGATAAGCCACAGCGTGAGATGGCCTGCCACAGATTTTGTCAAGCAGTCGAAACAGAGCTTCCTCCACGCTCCATGCACTGAATTCTGGCGTGGCGTGGGTATAAATGGCAGGAGTTTTCGAAGTCATGATGCCTCTAAGAACGTCGGTGACAAATTACGAGTACTTATGTAATAAGTTCTCGTTCTTTTCTAAAAGTTTACATGGCTGTTTCACGAGCTGCGTGAATCATCAGTTACGATTTTATAGTACAATGAAATTAGTGGCTGTGTTGAAGTCTTTTCTAAAGGTTTCATTCCATTTTTTGTGAGTTATTAGTGGCTGTGTCCCGGCCAATGCCGAGCGTACTCCGGAGGTTTTCAGGCGTGTGTTCGAACCTGGCAAGTGCTTCCTTTTTTGTCTGTCTCTCTTTCGTAATAACAGACCTCACTCCTCACATTGATTTATAAGAAGCACATGTATTGGATTGTTGTTCTGGCCACTTAAATCACTGCAACATGCCACGAAAGATAAACTGGTGGAGTTTGAAGATAGCACAACCATGAATGGTGTTCATGCTAGCACTCAGATGATGGAGAGGTGGAAGAAAAGATAAGATTGACTAGGATACATGAATGTATGAAGGCCTTAATATCTACTCAAAGCTGTTGACCCGCATTTGTTTGATCACTTGCATTATCCTTAAGATTGCTTGCCTTTGTTAATGCCGCAGAGCCAGCTGAAGTGTATCTCAACTCTTTTCCCTGCTTTCAATCTTCCTATCACTGCAAACCCCTTTCAACAATATTCCCTTCCTGAATCTCACAAGAGTCCCTATATGCCTAGCTTGTCAGTGGTCAGACTTTGAAAACATTGCTGGAAAGACACACACCATTTATTATATGTGTCAGCTCAAGATAAGCCACATTATTGAATACTTTGGCAATGAATTATTGTATCAGATTGTATCAGATTGCCTGAATCTGTGATGTGGCAACTGACCACAAAATAGCAGCAGCTGCTCAGTGCTGGCCGAGGAATGGCCCTTGGGTATTGATTGCCCTGGTGATCTGGAAGCCAAGACATCATTCAATTTCTGGTATGTTCGACAATGCATATTTGAACGCTTCTGAATCATACCTGAAATATGTGAATCCCAGTTGAGATGTAAGAACTCAGATCACATCTACACACATGAGTGCCATTATCTTTTAAAAAATAAGTACGAGTATTGCCGGGCCATATGCTACGGCTCACACCCCAAGTAGATTATTGGCGAGTTTTCTCTCCAACAGAGACGGGAGACGAGTCTCGATGTATGACCAGTCTGCAGGCACCAGAGTCACATTGAGAGAAAGCAAGGTCACTAACGTAAAAACGTCCCGTTCTCATTCCATATAGCTATACCGCCGAGACGTCGGCAATGCACACCTATGTACATGTTAATTCAGTCGACTGTTGAAGGGGACCGCGTGAGATACAGATTTCATTTTCACCGGGGGTGTCATCCAGAATCACTCCCCAGGGGGAGACTGCATCAGAGGAATGTGAGATCCCTCGCTCTGTCCAAATACGCGAGAACGCATTGGTGAAATACTCGTCATACTCCATGAAGTCGTCATCGCCCTGGTCCAGATCGACGTCGAAGTGACGTTGAATGGGAGCGCTGGACCGTGTTACGAAGGCCTCGAGGATCGAGGCCGGTCCAGCGCTCAAGGCCCACTGTATTTGGGTCCCGCAAGCTTCGAAGGTAGGAGATTACTAGGACGCCAGCGTGATCGTGATAAGGAAACGTACCGTCTCCAAAAACCCCCACGAGCACCTGCGTCAAAAATGCGACTGCGGCCTGCATCTCGAGCAATTCCTCCGTAGAATAGGCCGAGATAAACTCCTTCCGGGTTATCTGCACACTCTCCAGCAACTCTTCCTCATCGGCAGGGACTCTGTCCATCCAATAATAGCTGGGACTGAATTTTTCGGAATACAGAATTATGCGATGCAGCGCGCGGTGGAAACGGTGAGCCTCGCGCGGAAGCAGAGTACTCGTGCGCGACATTCGATCTTTGTACCTGAAGAGTTCTGGGGTTTACATCGATGTCTGAACTGTTCTGTCCGAGACTTACCACAACCCAAAGATATCCTCAAACCTCTGTACAGTGTACGCATTACTCTCCAGTTTGTGCTTCTCCTCGGCGGAAAGAGCGGCCAAGATCTCTTGCAAATCCGCGTCGGTCAACAGCGGCACATCTACGCCGGAACAGCTGGCGCGGACCGCTCGCACAGCATCAGGGAGCGCTGGGCCGCAAATATTATACGCCACTGCGCGGGTAATCGACGCTGGTCGCGCGCTGAAGACTGAATGTATTGATTTGCAGACCAAGATTATCGCGTACAAGGTGCAGAAATTCGGGGAGAATGTCAGGACGCGATCGACGAGGTCGTCGTCCAAAGGCAGGGATGTGAATGCGCGCATATTTGACGTGGGAGACCAGGGTCCTTCCGTCTTATGAGTTATGTCCCGGTGACACGACGGCGAACAACGGAGAAGGCTATCTCGGGCAAGTCAAAGCGGATCAGATATTGAAATATTGACCCGTCGGATGGTTGCCGAATGTGAATTCAATAGATTTCTGTGCAGCGTTGGCATTTTAGACACAAACTTGTGTTCTTGTGTATGTCATGTTCTTGAACCATTGTAACCACACATGCGCAAATATGCTACCGCCAGCGTCCTGATATGGAAGGTCTAGATCTGTGGCGTCGGCCCAAAATCATAGTATCCATCTGGGCGGATCATGGTTTAGTTCCGTCCAGGGCCCTCTATCTGCATCTGGACCGTTGCCATGGCGAAATCATCACAGGATTTTGGCGACATCTGAGGGTAGTTGTTGGGGTAGTTACGAGACAGATGTGATTATCCACCCGTATATCCTAGGTGGAGTAAACGGGAGCTTGATTTCCACGGAATCCACAAAATATCTTGCGAAGGAGGCAGGTTGCCGTTTCTCTTACTGTCTTTTTTCATCCAATTCGACAGGAGGGGTAATGCGTGACCCAAAATTCCATTTCGACAATTCGACAGATGGCCTGGAGGGCCGCGAAACCTGGAAAATTTTGACAATCTCCGAAAATGGTTCCTGGGCTTCAGAAATGAATGTGAGCACTGCTGCTGGTACAGATGTTGAGGAATAGGATTTCAATTAGATTTCGGTTCAACAAGCAGTTTTCTGTGGGTTTTAGCTTGTTTTGGTGGGCAAAATGGGCCATTTTGGCTTCAGATGGTGGTCTGAAGCCTGTTCGAGTCCAAAATCATCATTTGAACACCTCTACGATTTGACTACGGCGAGAATATGGTACTGGGACCGATTTTGTAATTTTTCCAACCACAAAATCAATCCGACAGCGGGCTAGGTGACGCGTGACGCTCAACCAAAGTCGACATCGACAGGTAACCCGTGACTCATGGCTACCGAGTTGAATATAAAGTACAGTATTCCTTCTTGGTCGGTTTATGTGTTACCTAATACTGTATCTTCTCTGTACTGTACCTCGTTTCATATCAATCAAATTTGTTGTTCTCTATCTTGTGCTCGGTCGATGAGCCCCGTCCGTAAACAATGTGACGTGCTATGGTCGCTCCTCGCCAGCGAGCTCGTTAAATTACGTGGACTGGACATGACCTTAAGCATTTCCTCTGGCCAAAGTAAGAAAATCTTCAATCTGCGAATTTTCCACATCAATTATTCAACTACTTTGTGCCCGCGAAACCTACCGTGTACGACCACGAGGAAAATGGTATCAACAAGGCATCCAGGAGGTATAAAGTTGTGGAATTTCCTGAGTTCAACGCATTCCTCTGGAAATGCAGCAGGAAAGAATAGCACTAGGACCTGCAAATCCCCTCTCCCTCGCATGGGGACCAGAACTTGGTCCCGGCCGATGCACCGAATTTCGAAATCCTGAACGACTACAGCAGTGCGGCGGGAGTCGCGCCGTCGGGGGCAATGCAGCACCGCCAGCCCGACAGCTTTACAGCTTTACAGCTTCTGCTGGAGGGATTATTAAAATGCAGTTTGCCTTCTCCCTCCTTCACCTCCGCCTCCAATCTACCGGCTCAGCCTGGCTGCACACTTGTCTCCCACCCTCACACCCACACCATGACCTTCTTCGCCGGTGCCACTGGCGACTTCCAAATTTATGGCGGAAACTTCACCAATATCACCGGTGACTTAGTGCGGACGATAGTGCGGACGAAGAGGGCCCATTCCTCCAACAGCCCGCTCGCAGAGAAGATCGTGCGCCTCTCGGGCTACGGGCCCGCGAGCGTCGCGCAAGCACAGTACCGCCTCGACCTCATCGCGCACTGGCCGATCGCAACTGGCGCGCGCGTGCTCGAGCTCGGGTGCGGGCAGGGCATCACGACGCTCGCGCTCGCCGAAGCAGTCGGCCCCAACGGGCACGTCGACGCCGTCGACCCCGGACCCCTCGACCACGGTGCGTCGCGTCTCCCCCTATCCATACCACCGTCCGCTCATCCCGCTGGCAGGCGACACCATCTCCGCTGGCCCACTCGGACCGCGTATTGAGTGGGTGCAGGCGGAGTCGCTCGCTTTTCTGGAGGCACACCCCGCCACGACGTGGGATGCCGTAGTCATCGCACACAGTCTGTGGTACTTCGCCACGCCCGCGCTCGTCGGCGACACGCTGCGCGCCCTCGGCGCGCGCACGAAACGCATCTGCATCGCGGAGTGGAGTCTCGAGTCCGAACCGGGATCAAGTGCGCTGACGCATGTCCTGGCGGTGCTCGCGCAAGGCGCGCTCCAGTGCCGTAAGCCCCATTCCACGAGCAACGTGCACACCGTCGTGTCCCCCGCGGCGATCAAGGCTCTAACGGCGTCTGCGGGGCTCGTGCTGCTGCGGGAGGCGCGCGTCATGCCGCACGCTGGGGTGCACTGCACAATGGGCGGTGGGAGACAGCGCGTGTGGTGCGGCCGCAGTTTAAGGAGGAAGTGGAGGCATTTGTGGAGGACGAGCGGGAGAAGGGGATGATGTATGCGATGCGGGACGCCGTCGAGGCGAATTTGGCGCGGATGGGCGGAATGCAGCATGTGGACACCATGGATGGCTGGGTCGCGATCTTCGAGCCGAACTTGGATATCGATTGAGGGCACGGAGAAGGAAGCTGGATTGTGAGTGTAAGATTAGAAACAGGCAGGGGTCCATTAGTGTATGTATCGTCCACATTAAAGTATACAGAGAATTAAACGTGTACTATGATCTTGGATGGAGAATCAGCGTCGACCAGCATGGAAACCAAAAAAAGACGTACAGCGTATTCAACTGTAAAATCGTGATGAAGACTGGACTACAAGCTCCCACTGAGTGGCCAGCGTTAGTGCCCGCTGATAATGAACTGGGAATGAGACACGCACAAGCATGTACTCGCTCCCATCCTGTCTGCTAGACAGATTCCCGTGGCATCCGTCTTAGTAACCTGGGCGTCCCTCAGTACAGTCATCCGGAGGCGATGCAGAGAATTTCCACGCCAGATGGGAACAGTGCTGTGGTAAATAAACGAGGGTGAAATACTCACCCCATTAATGAGCCCATTTGCAGGCTCCGAGCACCCCAGCAGCGTCGTCCCCAAGCTCAGCAGAGCATCCGTCGGGACATACGGGGTATCCGTGAACACACAGCCTGCCATGCCAATTAGGCGCCACGTCAATGAGTGATAAATGCACGGAGACGTACAACTGTCGCCACAGAATGGATTGAATACGGGCGAAGCGCCGGTGCGGGCAACGTTCGTCCAGTTGGGCGTTGGTGGATTGGCCAAGAGTGCTTCACAGTCAGAGGTTCTACGGGAGGAATAAGTGGTCAGCGAAGGGCGGGACGAGGGGGGTTGGCCTACATCGCCGCGCGCTCTGTGAAGCACTGCGTCTCCCCGATTTGAAGGGGCATAAGTGGTTTTTGGGTAGAAATCGGGCGCCCGAAGACAAGGCCAGTGAGCGTAGCGGCCGTCAAGAAGATCGCAAAAAAGAAGTGCATGTTGTTTAAGTCAAAAGAATTTTAAAGAAAGTCGGCGAAGCAAAGGATGTTGTAAAGAAAGAAAGAAATTTCAGGACCAGCAGAAAGAAAGAAAGGCAAATGGACAAGAACCGTTGGCAGCTTGAGCGACATATATGGGCGTCCCGCAGTTAGATGGGCTCCATGGGCTACGCCAGATCCTACGCCGAGTCAAAGATGCCAGATGAGATGGCAACCGGCCTGACTCTGACGGGCAAACAACGTGCAAACCAGTGCACGACGTCGTGTCACAAAACGCATGATGTGACAGGCGTGTGGCGTGGGTCCATCTACTTACAGCCGTTTTCGAAAAGATAGAGGGGTTTCGTAAATCGGTGATGCTCGATTTTTGCTTACCTCTGTTGACTGATTGATCTTCGACTGTCAACGCCGAACTTCCGGAGTTTGTCCGGACTTGGTCTAAACCAAGTCTAAACCTTAGGTTTATTTGGTTTTCTACGTGAGGCAATACGATACAGTCCTTAAATATGGTCCAGAAGGAAAACTGAGGAAAACCAGGTTTCTTCAAGAGCTGCTCGCATGTGATGGTGAAGGGATGACGTCGTTGTGGGGCTCCCATCCGTCAACAGAGGTAAGCAAAAATTGAGCGTTACCGATTTACGAAACCCCTCTATCTTTTCGAAAACGGCTGTATTATAAACTTGCCCCAAATCGCGGACAGAGATCTACAGAGATTCGGTCATGAGCGTCCGCGCTTGTCTATGTGACTCATGACTTCCTTTGCCAGCGCTGCATCCACCATGGCCGTGCCCATCTTAAGATCTTCACCCCTCAGTTTCTATGCAGGTGCCGCAGCTACGGTGGCCCCAATCACATCCACCACGCCGAGACTGTGGCCGCTGCCATCTGGTTCTCAAGTCGATTGGGCAAGCAGTATCTCTCTGTCTTCCTCATCCTGGGCAGCATCGGTCTCAAGTGTATCGACTGGGTAGCGAGATTCGCAGTTTGGAGAGCACAGGTTGGCTCTGGGCGTGGAGAGTGCTGATTGGCTCTGGGCTGCGATGATGGCCTCCGTTTATTGGACGTGGAGTACTGGACCGCGTACATGATGTCGGAAATTTTGAAACTGTCTGATAAGACCTTATAATGCCATCAGATGCCATCAGAAAATGGAAGCCGATAGCACGCTTATACAAACAAAGACTCTCTGATAAGATTCTGATAAGATCCGGTAATATAAGGCGAGAGGGCCAGGAAAAAGTCTTATCAGGGGAAGGGTTTTTTCTTATGGACAATCTATTCTGTTGCTCAACTTCAGTGGTCACATTTTGCTAACAATACTACTGTACTGACTGACTAGAAAAATATGATATGCGACTTGACTGGGGATTGAACCTCCGACCTCGCGCGAATAAATGAAATACAAAGGAATACAACAAAACCTCTACACTAAGTAACTGACAATATACTGGTTTGTCTGTTCCTTTTATGTGGCAGGTTAGGTTGCCCACCAAGTCAACAGTCAGATTACCTTCCTGCCACACCGAATAACTGTTCATCTTCGCATCTTATAATAAAACGAAGCATTTTGAGTGTTCATCTTTGTGAGGAATGGAGGATTGCAGGGCCATAAATTATGTCAACAAAATGAGTGGTACATGGAATGGTCCATTGCAGCTGCTGCAAATCCCCACCAATAAATTATGTGCACTCTATTCTACTCTGCAATGCATTGCATGCTCTTGAAAGTCTGAATCAGGCTATTACAGCCTTTGTGTCCGGTTCAAACACAACTCCTGAGTGGTATATATTATATGCTGCAAAAATGACTGTTTGCACACCAATCCCTCTTGTACCAAATGTGCACGAAGATATGCTGAGATCCAATCAGTGTTAGGAATAGATTGAAGGACATGAGTGCGGCCAAAATTGTCAAGGAGTATAAGGTAAATCCAAGTCAAGCGCACCTTCAAATCTGAGTCAGAAATTGTGGACTAATAAAGATGTTAATATAATTGGAGTGAAGTCAAAGTTGAGGGGGTGCCTGCACCCCTGCACTACAGAGTCAGAAAGACAAGCTGTGCAGAAATGTCGCTTACCAGATCGAGTCTGAATGAGTCGGGCGACATGCCACCGTCGATGCCGTTGCAGAGTACGCTGACCAACCTATAAGAAGATTATAAGAAAGCGGCTGACTTGTAAGAATTTGATCCAATATATCAGACACTTACTAGCCTATAAGAAGATTATGAGAAGGCAGATTACCTTTAAGAAGTCGACCTGATTTACAAGCCACTTATCCGCCGAAGCCTTATCTTATCTCGGTCTGATAAGGTCCTTATCACGTGAGCTTCTTATAGGGCACTTTACAAATTTCCGACAGAGGGATTGAGCTTTTCGTGCTGCAAGGACCACCAGTCTTTTCGTCCCTGCGCAGGGGCGGGAACCAGACGCACCCTGAACTGGTCTCGGGAGTCAACTACTATATATTCTCGACAACACAATCAATTTCTAGGCGAGCCTCAGTCCCTACACTAACGTAGACTCGAATCCAATCTCGTCTTTCCCCCACAACGATCTTTGCCTGGCTCATTTAATGAACCAACGTGAAGACGAGCACTGGGCCATAATGAGAACTGAATAGGACATGCGCAGAGAACCAACATACCCTGGAACGAATGCTCCTTACACTGGTACACGCCCTCCCAATCCACCTCCCGCCGCACCGCCTTGACCTTCTCCCCCTCGAACCCATTCCGATTCCGTAGGTCCGCGCTCCACACCTCGTGCACCGTCACCTTCCCAGCGACCTTCGCGTCGGGCCCAAACAAAATCGGGACCTCGAACGACGCGGACTTGTGCCGGTTGACGAGCGCGACGCGGATCTGCGTGCCGTCGAGGGAGAGGACGCCGCTTGCGTCGATCCACTTGGTGAGGCGGGCGGCGGGCGGCGTGTGCGTGGTGAGTTTCGCGACGAAAGCGGGAACGGTGGGGCCCTGGTACGCGTCGCCCTCGTCGGCAGCGGTGACGTGCAGCGAGAGCGCGGTGCCTTGCATCAAAGTGGCGAAGAGTTGCAGAGGGTAGTATGTCGTCTGGATTTCAAAGAAACTCGTTGCGATTCCTTGAAAGAAGAAACAGCTGACTGGACAAACCTGCTTGAAGAGCCCGGTAGGAGACGTGATGATCTACGAAGGGGTGTCAGCCGTGATTAACCGCTGTAGCTCAATACTCACCGGCGAAATGACGTTCACGGATTGCGCAATGCAGGCAATCTTCACAATGTCTGCCTTGCGCACGAAGACGTTCAGCCAGGAGGCCACCGCTGTGTGTCAAGTTCAGAATACCATCGGATCGTGAAGAATTAGAATCTCACCGAGCGCATCGGATAGATCGTAATGCTCCTCAGCGCCCTTCTCACCAGGAGCTGTACTCTCCAATAAATAACTGGCAATGGTAACATCGATTATAGAACCTACCGCGTACAGGGTCCCTGAAAAATGATACTAAACTTACACGAACAGAGGGGTCGAAGGAAAACGCACCAAACGTTCCACTCGTCAAAGCATCTGTGGACCATGATTAAATTCTGAGTTGTGGGAGAGAGCTCCGACGCACACTGTGATATCCTTCTCGAGGTTGCCCTCGATTTTCGCGAGGTCGATCAGCGACTTGGTGATCTCCAGCCCCTTCTCTGCGGCAGCAGCTATGCAAGCTTCGGGTGAACAATCAAGGATACGCTCTAGGAAAAATACGTACGGCCCATCACGTTCACGTCGTGGTTCCCTTCGCTCACCTGTTTGTTCATCAGTGGCTCGTAACGACAAATCCAGCGAGAAAACGGGGTGGTTTCAGAGGCGGGGTAGATCTCAAGGCCGGAGAGACTTCCTGGATTCCGCGGAGAAATTCAGAGAGGGTGTGCTTGCTCACCGTGTACACTGGAATAAAATATCGGTATGAGCTGATACATAATGGCGTAAAATAATCCGCGTACAGTGGATGGAGTGGAAATCCACCACAGGCGCGAGAGTCTTGAGTGTGACGCGGTCCCAGTCGGCAAAACCGGTTTCTACTCAAATGTTCAACCACGCAAGATGTGTGCTGCAGCGACGCACCTCCGCACGAAACGAGCTGGATAGTCGGATCAAGCAGACGTAGCGCCTTTGCCCACTGGTATGCTTGCTTGCTGTAGTCTTCTGCGTTCATCTGCCCAACTCCACAAATAGTAGATTCAGAATATTGCCCCCCGGGACTAGTTCCGACGCACCTTGCCACGGCCCCCAGATCTCATTTCCGAGTGCCCAGTATTTCACACCGTACGGCGCGTCGTGCCCATTTTTGCGGCGCATATTGGCATAGTGCGTGTTGGAGGAGCTGAATGGTTTGTTAATTGTGTCTTCGACAATGTTATATGCCAGAGGGTAGACAAACCTGTTGCAGTATTCTAACCACGCCAGCGCGTCTTCAAGCGTGCCAGTCCCCATGTTCAGGCAGATGTAGGGCTCCGCTCCTAGGAGACGGCACCATTGGATAAATTCATCTTGGATCAAATGAGCTTGAAGAAAATCTGAAATTTCAGATGTCGAACGTACCAGTCCCGAACTGATTGCTCTCCTCAGTCAACCAGGCCAGCTCGGGTCTCCGAGGGCGCAATTCCTTTGGACCAACACCATCTGAAAATGCATTATATCTCTGTCCAACTTTCGAGTAACGCGACCAACCCTGCCATCGATAGGAACTCACAAAGTTCCTGCACCTGGATCAGTTTGAAGAAACACACGGTAACAAAGCAACAAACCCCCCCGGATATCTTACAATCGGAACGTGGAGATCCTTGAGCGCCTGGAGCACATCTAATCTGTACCCATTGGCATCCGCGAGCCCATGCTCGTTGTCTGGGTCATATATCCCGGAGTAGATACAGCGGCCCATGTGCTCCGTGAAGCCTGAATAGATGCGCGGGTCGACTGTGGCGACATGTCTCGCGGGATCGATGCGGATGGAAGGAGCCATGAGCGCACAAATAACTGAGGCGAATGGAACGCTGTTGCCCCGGACCGTGGTGGGCAATGCGTCTGCTGACCTCCCGGCCCGAGGTTTAATAGATCGGGCCTGATCGGGGCTCGCGGGAATCGGCTGGAATCGGAGCAAAATCGGAGAGAACCGAGATGCCGTAAATACCATTCACTTGGCAACAGCCCCCAACCTCCTTTTCCCCCTCTGTCATCCCAAGACTTCGAAGCTTTTCGGAGTCCCTGTCGTTTGCACGCCGCAGTTCGGTCGGCCCTCGGCGAAAAAAAGTCCCACCCGGGTCGACTGAATCATCCAGATTCTGGATGACTATGATTACCAACCATTATTGGTGATAATGGCTGGAGCGCCTTCAGCACTTTTCTTCGTTTACTGGCCATCTGGGGCGTCTATGTGAAGGCATGGCTGAAATAGGTTCATGGGACCGGTTCCTGAGCCACTGGGACAAAATTCTATCTGCTATGGCCGTACCCCATGGGAAGTCTTCGAAATTAGCCTCGCGAATCTACTCGAATCGCAGTAACTCTTGTGTTTCTACGGAAATTCTGAAGCTTACTCTGCTCACCGGATGCGGGGGACGTGTATGCGCCTTGCTTGCGAAACACACTTCGGTGCGCAGGCGGCCTCGGCCAGGATTTTGCGAGCCGATTACTAAGAGACGCCTGTGTGAATAATCCCAGCCGCTTGGTGATCTTCTTCAAAAGCTTTGAACGCCGAGCTGGCAATGCACATTCTTAGGCCTACATTTAAGCAGGGAAGCCTCTCAGTAAGTACATCGCAAATTCCAGCCAACGATGAGGAATCAGACATCCTTCACGACCACTTCGCTGACGCCCCTGCAGAAAGGGAAAGCCTGCGTCAATTGCCGGTGAGTGTTCCCAAAATACCGAGATCGGCCGTTCTCACGAGCTATCAGGCGCCGTAAAATAGTAAGCGGACGCGTGACCCGGGGAAGACGGACTGACGAGGGTGCTACAGAAGTGCGATGGGGGAAAACCTATCTGTGGACCGTGCGCAAAATACTCGACAACTTTTGGTGACTGCGAGTATACGGAGGATGGAATCTCTCGCGCCCAAATCCTCGAAGGTGAGAGCAGAAGTCAATCTTCACTTTCGTGAGGAAATTGACCTCTCGTTGAAATCCATAGAACAAATCTCGATCCTGCAGGATCGGATAGAGGAGCTTGAGAGGCCAAGCCTGCCAAACCGATCTCGATTTTCGCCCTCCTTGCAACGACCTGTCATCACTCGCCGTCATTCCACTCCAACTCCGCAAATATCCCTATCGAATACCATGCGCTTGGGTCCACTTCTCTCTTATTTCTGTATGTGAAACCGTGTGCTCCCATCCAATTCATTGAAGCGGCTATTTAGATTCACAACAAACCTCCGGATCGTCCCTAGGGCCTACGAATTCGATGCCAACCGTGCGCAATCGAGATATGCTCAAACGCTAGGATGCTGACCTTTTATAGGAACTGCCATTCATTGTGCTGCAAGCTTTGTAAGTACCGATACGATCTTCCATTTCTAAAATTGTTGACCTTTCCATCTGGACGCAGGGTCCATAACTTCCTTCACAACGCGTCCTGCTTTGGGTTCTTCCTGGACACCCAAGCCTTTCATGATGCGATCACTAGCGCGCAGGCTCGAAATCTGCCTCCTGTGCTTCTGAATGTGATGTACCTGTGGGGCGTCCATTTAGCAGAGGACGCGCGTATCACGGCGTACGAGCCCGCATTCCTTGCGCACGCACTGCGGAGTACCGCTGGTAGCCTGTCAGGAACACACCCGCGCACGGTCCTCCACAGCCTTCAGGCCTCTGTACTCCTAGCGTATTACTTCATCCGCAACGCTCGCTTCCTCGAGGGGAGGTACCACACCAGCGCCGCCGTGTCCATCGCTGTGAGCTCTGGGCTGCATCGCATCCGGGCGCCGCGGGACGACACGACCGCCGCGCTGCGGGGACCGGACGCCCTGCCCGCGCCAAAAGATGCGTGGGAGGAGGGCGAGCAGATCATCGCATTTTGGAACGTGCTGACCCTGAATAATTGCTGGGCAGGCACGGATGGTTCGCCGTCGAACGTCTCGTACGGGGCGTCTGGGCTCAAGATCGATACGCCGTGGCCATTGGATCGACGCGATTACGTGGAGGTAAGTACATCACGGTCATCTTGGTTGTCTTATTGATGTACCCCGGTGGTCGCCGTAGCGTCCTCATCTACTCCCATTGCAGAGCAGCGGTACTGTTTACAACTTCCTAGATGATGTACCGGACAACGCAACGTCCGACGCTGCCCTCCATGCCAAGGCTGGGATTCTTTTCGAAGAAACCACGAAACTCACCGCTCGATACCGCACAAGTAAGTCAATGGGCGTGGCACTGGAGCTTTTCGCTTACTTGGATTTTAATAGATGGCATCCCTCTCAACGATCCTGAGTACAGCATCCTCGACAGAAAAATTGACGGATTCACACAGAGGTTGCCCACCGTAAACTCCAAGGGCATGCTCGTTGTGCACATGCTCGCTTATGGGTCGACGATCCAATTGCACAAAGCGGCGGCATTGGAGCGTCCGGCCTCACACTCTAAACTGTTGGCGGCCGCTCAATCCGTCGTCGGAATCCTTGAAAAGACCGACGTTTCAAACATTGGGTTGATAGATCCTATTCTTGCGGTGCGTCACTCGTTCCCGATGTTCTTTCCGCCCACTGACTTGCCGTATAAAGCCATTGTGGACGACCGTTTCCCTCGTTTTCATCGCTGAAATTGCACATCAGCGCAAGCAGTTGGGCACAACCCGAGTCGGGGACCTGACCAAGTCACTCAATGTTGTCATCGCTGCAATGGAGGTCTTCGCGCCGCATTGTCGTCTCATGAGTGAGTTTTTTTCTGTGCTCTCGCGTGCATGGTAATTCTGATTCATTTGGATCCTCCAGCTGTACAGCTCGACGCTGTTCGTCGCGCGTATCATGATGCCCGCTGAATTGGCCAAGGGCTTCGGAATCTAGGTTGAGACGCGTTGGCCTGCATTATAATGTAAATCGCTATAAATATTCTACTTACCTAGCTGCCAATTTCAATAAATTCATAGTCCACCTCTTGAATGTTTCCTTGATCTGATTACTCTCCTGAGAGTCCAGCTGGCCTAGGCACAGACACGCCTCCCGGCTCCGCGGACATAAGAAACCCAACCATGGGATCGTGGAATTCGCACGGTAGCCATGCCATCGCATCGCGGTTGCTTTTTTCAGTCCTTGAGAAGGAGAAGTACAAAGGAGTGGGGACCTTTCGTGACTCTCATCTCTAGGGCTCACTGGATCCATGCCACCTCCTTCTCAGGAGCCGATGTGCGCATCGGCGGCCGGGATGTCATCCTAATTGCTCCCGTACTAGGCTGATATCAATAATGAATCTTGCCGCCACGGCCCGCCTGCTCACGCGACCCTTCACGCACAGAGGCGCTCCAGCGTACAAAAGACGGCAATCCACCCTAGCCGACAGTCTCCTGACTCTTCTTCCCACCGCCCCGCCAGAGACCAACAATGGCTCTCCCTCCCAAAGTGTACACTTGGCTCTGCGGGCTCTTCGCGAGCTTGGGAAGCATTATCTTCGGGTGAGCTTAACGCACTTCGAGGCGCCCATGTAATTAATATTTACGGTGGGCAGATATGACTTGGGTGTCATTGCTGGGGTTCTTCCGGCGCCAGATTTCCAGGTGCGATCACATGGAGAGCCGTGAATGTTTTCTGACGGACCACAGCGTGTCATGGGTTCGAGATTCAACAACCCCAACCTGCAGGGATTGATTGTTAGTATCTTCGGTGTGTAAGACATTTATTCGACGTCTCAACATGCTCATGGAAGTCTAGTTCTCGGATGGTCAGCCCTTTTCACAGTGGTCTTTCCAACATTTACATTTCCCTCAGCTTTTTTGGTATGATTCCGGTGGCGTACGCCGCGGATTATTTTGGCCGCCGCATCACGATCCAGATTGGGGCAGCAGTATACATGTAAGTTGCGATGTATACTACGTTAAATACAGGCTGACCTAGGTTTGTAGGCTAGGGGGTGCGCTGCAGACTGGTGCGCAGAACATGGACATGATGCTTGCTGGACGATTCTTCGCGGGTGCGTTTCTCTTTGTCTTGACGGGTCTTGCATTCATGCCATTGAACAGGCTTCGGAGTGGGCATAATGTCGGATCTGGCACCGTTGTACCAGGTTCTTATGATTGTCAGCTGGTTGCAACGATAAATTAAAATCATTCAGGCCGAAATTGCACACCCGAGTATTCGAGGTCGTTTAACGACTCTGCAACAGGTGGGTGCTTCAAATCAATGGAAGCTCAGAGTTAATGTAAAGCAAGTTTATGCTGGGGATTGGAGGTGAGCAGGTGTGACTTTCAACCATGAATATGCGCTGAGATCTCCTGCCAAGCTTTTACCGCATCATGGGTGGTGCGATAGACTTCGCATTTGAACCAGGAAACTTGTTTAGTCGTCATATTTGCAGACATACGGTTGCTCTGCCGGTCTCAAAGGTCACCCCGCCCAATGGAGGCTTCCCCTTGGTATCCAGGCGAGCATATTTTAGGGCCGAGTTAGTACGTTCGTCTGAACTAGATAATAGATCATCCCGGCTCTGCCTCTGATCACCTTCATACTACTACTCCCAGAATCGTGGGTTTGTTTCCTTCAGTTCTTCGCCTTGTTTCTGACTTGCCACATGGGGTAGTCCGCGATGGTTGGCAGAGAAGGGACGCATGGAAGAAGGCGAGTCATCCGGCCATGTTTCATATACATAGCCTGACCTCCATGGAATATAGCGCAAGCAACTCTGGCGCGACTTCACGCAAATGGGAATATCGATGACCCATTTGTGGTTTCCCAAGTCAAAGACATTCAAGCGGACATTCACCGGGCAAAGGATATCGGTGAAGCAAGGTACTGTACCGATTCTACTTTTTCGACACGGTCTTGAAAATATTACTTCAGTTGGAGTGAACTGTTCACTGTTCCCAGTAATTTCCGTCGTCTTGCTCTTGGGTGGGTCCTCCTTTTATTTCTCCAAAAGAGGTAACCGACCAGGAATAGATACATCCTCCAGTTCTCCGTTCAAATGACCGGTTCGTCTCCAAAACTACCCCGTCGCTCTGAGCTCACTGATCGACAGGTGTTAGTGCGATCCAGTACTACTCCACCACGGCAAGTAGCACCCTCATTTACCTATCTACATGCTGAACTCCCTTTCCCAGATCTTCACGACCGTAAGGCGGTCTGATTTGTTTAAATAGTCCCATGGTTTGATCATTTATCCAGATGGGCTTCAGCTCTACACGAATTCTGTTGTTCCAGTCCATCAACAGCATCATCGCTCTGATCGGTGAAGCTGCCTGCGTGATGTGGATTGATGCCACGGGCCGCAGAGGCCCTATGATCGTTGGAAATGTTGTCTCTGGTGCAAATCATCCACTGACTCTTACGCTCCTCGGCTAATCGAAACGATCCACAGGCTTATCATTTGTCGTCGGGGCAATTTTGATGGCGAGATGGCCTGGCACGGTCAACAAGTAAGTTCCACACTATGTCTCATTTCACGGTGTTGACTCGCGATATCCTAGTAATGCTGTGAGTTGTGGTACTGTTGTACGACCTGTACAACTCGCTGACTTTCCCTGGGTGTAACCAGGCGCACTATGTGAGTATTTCTTCGGGTTGAAGCTTACATGAGCTAATGTTTTGTCCTAGATCTTCATCTGTGAGTGCATATTTCTAATATGACAACCCGACGACTCAAACGGTGCCTCTTCAGTGACGTACGTGCAAGCATAACTATCACCCCACGGGGCACTGATACTATTTCGTGCCCAAATAGCACTTGGGTCTTCAATTTCTTCTTCAGCGCATGCATCGGCCCTCTGTCCTGGGCATACCCCGCAGAAATCTAGTGAGAATTCCTGAAGGATTGAAGAAGCATTGAAAGTTATTGACTTGGGTACCAGTTCAACTAGAACCAGAGCCAAGGCCACCGCAATTACCAGCTCTGCGTCCTGGATTTCCAACTTGTGAGACATCTTCTAGCTCCTTGCGCTCGATTGCTTACTTGATTCAAGCTTCATCGCTCAGGTCACACCGCCAGCATTCACGGGGATTGGATGGAGGTCAGTTGATTAATACATCTCACACACGACTATTTAACATGTTTTCACACAGATATTGTGAGTCCGAAGCCGCAGTGTGAAGCTCCAATTGATCGCCGTTAGACCTTGTCTTTGCCATATGTGGTCATACCAAGTATGTGATATTCGCTCCCGCCATAGTTTTTGAAAATGAACTTTTTTAGTGCTCTCTTCATTTGGGCGTTTTATCCCGTACGTTCCCTCGATCATCTGATTTGAATATTATCCATAACCCATAAACCTCAGGAAACGACTGGGCGCCGGCTAGAAGGTCCGTGACAGATTGATTATTCATCCCTGGCAGCTGGTCTTACAATCTGTTTCCCAGAAATGGATGCTTTATTCGAGAATGCACCGGTCTTTGTGGGGGGCACACCTTATGCCAAACGGGGAGACTACCGAGCAGCAGAAAGGGAACTTCGCCAAGGTTCGTTACGATAGCCTCGTGAAACATGACTGCTCATCGCGACACGCAGGGACTTTCCGGCCCGGAGACCTCACGGAGCGCGCTCCTCACACACACGACGAAGAGGATGGAAAGGCTTCGACTGAGAAGATTGAGTAGAGTAACACATACGATACGACGTTTCTATGAACCTGATTTCTTAACTCCCGCAATCTTATTCGCTCGCTATAAAAACGGATTACACTTTGATACTGTACACAGAGCCAAAACGTACTCCAATCGGCGGCCGTGTCAACGTCACCGCCAAGCTACTCACCTGTCTCATTTCATGAGTCCCGAACTGAGTCTCTCGTAGACAGACGCTTCATACCACTACGTATACCTCGTATGAGCATTTTATTTTGATACAGATGGGGCCAGCGTTCCCAAATTAGCTTGTGGGCGGTTGAAGGAACGAACGGGAACAGGTCCGGAGTGGGAAAGTGAAAAGCAATGGCATGGGAGCCAAAACGAATCTGCATAGCATACAAAAACACAACCAAGACACCATTTATGCTCAGAACCCGAGTCACGGTTCATATTAGACTTGTAACCAGTCTGCTACTGCGGCATATCTAAGTACAAGCACTTTGTTGCCGTTACGAGTCGAGGATTAACTTTTTGACTTGCCAAATTGACTTGCGCCAGCGCGGATTGACTTGTGCGGGGATTTCCGGTGCGCAAGTCAATTTGTTGCCCGCACAAGTCAGCATGCTTACGCGCAAGTCAATTTGTTGACTTGCACAAGTCAATCTGTCGGCAATGACTTGAGTGCATTCTCGCAATCCCAAGGCATTTCCCACTACAGTAGGACACTTGGCATGCTCACAAGATTGTCACATCCATTGTATACTATTGATTTTGCCGTGTATACGCAGTACCGCCGAGATCTTCAACATCACATCAATTGTTCTGTCTCTCATTGTAGAATGGTTGGTATGATTATTGACTTGTGCATTCCCAGTGTTTCATATGGCTTCAAGGTACACACACCAATTTCTGGAATGATCAGAAATGATGGGCTACGAAGCATTTTAGAAATACCGATCGCACAAGTCAGTTTGGTCACCTACGTAACTTGCAAGTCAGTTTGTCGGCCGGGACTAGACCACATTCTCAGCATTCTGGATACTGTCCTCCCCGATAGGGATTATGTGAAAACTCTCTCCAAGTTGTAGGACCGTGCAAGCATTGTCATTCATTGGAGCGATATGTTTAACATCACATCAATTCTGAGCATGTTCACCATCCACAACTGGTCTTTGTTCCCTAGTTTAATGGCCCATGCACACTGCCCAACCTGGGGCAGAACAGAGGTATCTCCACCCTTCTGTCATGTGAAAGATACAGTGACTGGTGGGCACTGGGGAATAATGTGTATGCATTTTGAACACTCATATCTCAGGACAGCCTATATCAGCCTATATCTTATGTGCACAAATGACTTGTGCAGGGATTTTGTTGTGCAAGTCAATCTGTCGCCTGCACAAGTCAACATGTAGGACAAGATAGACATTTTTGAATATACTGATACCTATGCCTTTTGGACACCAATTCGTTGGCAAAGTAAAGCTGGCATATCTCGCATGCATACAATGACTTGTGGGGCGATTTTGGTTGTGCAAGTCAATTTGGAACCCGCACAAGTCAACGGCGGACATCACTGCATATATATTAACTTGAAATGAATTAGTCATCTGTGTTGCTTGGCATGCGTGAGCATGCATTTTCTGGGCCAACACATTTTTCCCGATATTTTGGGGGCAATAAATGGATTGTGAATGGTGAATACTAAGCGAGCGTGACGATGGGCAGCGCTGATGGGATCAAACGTCGATCAGACGTTGACGGCCGCTGCCGAAGGTGCCGCAGAGGACCCAACTGCGACGCCGGAGCTATGAGAGATGTTTAGGAAGGTGGAGGAGCATTTTGGTTTGAGTGGGAAAGTTGGCTGTAAGCGAGCGCAAGCACAAGTCAATGCCCGCACAAGTCACACAAGTCAACGCACCAAAATTCAAACTCCGCTGGCAGCGCAAGTCATTTTGCCAAGTCAATCTGATATCCCTCGTTACGAGTCTAGGTTCATATGAGGCACAGGCTCACCGAGGGACAGTTTGTCTAGGCCATGTATGCGCAGGCCTGTGCCGACATGTGCCTACGTCCCGAGGCACACCCTGGGGCCTGGGATTACGGGCCCCCGGAACGCAGTGATTGAAATACGTCTGAAACGGGTTCCACGTTCAATGGTCATGTCATATTCATTCCGAAGTGAACCATGGTTTCGGTTTAAGTTCCCTGCCCTGAATCTGTGGAGATCGTTGGATTCCTGCCCTCCGGGCCAGAATTTCCCACTGGCAATGTGTTCAATATGGACGTAGATGAAGGCCTGAAGGGAAGATTTCTAGATCTACGTATCACCATTACCAGGTATGCCCGGAGGGCCGTATGAATTACATTACATTTCAAAGACACTGAACTAAACTTGACGCGACTTGCGATTTAGTCTAGCTTGGTCTCCGCGTGACCGTTCTGGCCTTCACCATCACCATTTGTAAATTGGTCATAGACCTGTCGAAGACGCTACGTCGCTACGCAGTGAACTCACTCCACGGTGCAACTATCTATGGCCGAGGTCGTGCCTGAGCTGGTCGACTTGATCTTCTCATTCCTCCACACCCTTCCGCTCAAGTACGGGAGTGGCGAGGCGAATTTCCTGGTCAAATCTGTAGCCTCCACTCTCGGAAAGTGCGCCCTTGTCTGCAAGGCATGGGTTCCTTCAAGCCGGCGTATCCTCTTCTACAGGGTACACGTAGGCCAGAACAACACCGACGCATTTGGGGAACTCCTCGGCAGGCCACAACTCCTTACATTTCTTCCGTTCATCCGAGAGATCGAGCTGGCGGATGGGGATTGGACGAACACAGAGCTCCCAAAAATATTGGCGCGGCTTCCTCCCTCGATCCATACGCTGATGCTCATTCTCGCCCCGCGTATGATCATGCAATCTGCGCCTTGTTGTCCCTCTCTCAGTTTGGTTACGCGTCTTGAAATTGTTGACCGTTGGGGTCTGGCGCTGTCCGACGTTGTCCAATGTATCGCGTCCTTCCCCACATTGGTGACACTCAAACTTCGCTCGCGAGGCTGGAGCAGCACGGCGCTTCCCGAGCCGACCCTCGACCCTCCGAAAACGTGGCGCGGCCTGCACCTCCGCACTCCCGACCCAAACGCATTCCTCTCGTGGATGCAGCGAGCCAGCGTCGACATCTCGACTCTGCGGATCTACGTCCCACCTCCGACATTGTATCCGGCGTCCTTCCAGTCTGTGGTTCAATACATCGAACGCCTGGGTCCGTTGTTGAAAGCGTTGGACTTGATCTTGGATCATTGGAATCCAAAGAATGGTAGGCGCTCACGATCCATATCCGGCGCATTTCAATAAAATATTAGAATATGGATCACTCTCCAGTGACTTCCTCCGGCCCAATACGCGGCTTCAATCACTGTCCATCGAGGCTCTCCCCGCCCAGGTCAGGTCCCTCTTACTCAGCTTCTACCCCATCCCGTCCTTGGAAAGCATCACCGTGGCTGTCGCCGAGGTAGACACCGAGGCACTCCATATCCTGCCGTGGTTGGACACACCGCCGCTGCGGTCCTCTTTCCCATCCTGGCCAGAGCTCGATCGCGTCCTGGTGCCATTCATATCCGTCCGGCATCTCGGTATCACGTACTTTGGCGACTATTCCCCGCATGACGCCGCGCTCTTTCGGCTACGTGTGGGTGAAATCTCTGCGCACATACGAGAGGTACTTCCCTTGTATGCTGCCCGAGGCGTAGTCACGCAGGACGTCTTGGCGGAGAAGCGGTTTCTGTACGAATAGTGGGGTCTTCGCGGGCCAATATTATCCGCGCTTCTGTCACCTCACATTCCCGAATTCGAGCAGGGGGTTAAATAGCAATACAGGTAATGTACAAACAATCCAAGTCCGTATTTTCCGCTCCACATGATCCTTCAGTAACGCCTGTGGACAGAAACCAAGGTCAGGAGCGATACGGAATGCGGCGAAACACAAACCTTTCACGTTCCGTAGCGAGTCCCGTTAGCGTTCATATCTTGCCCATGGCCAATTCCGTTGACCTGACGGTCGCGGGGCGGGCTAGGCGTGTATCCTGGCCCCCGGGTGCGCACAGGGCTCACTGGCATCGACGTCGGGGACGAGACTGGGTCGGTAGAGCGGGAGCGGGAGCGTGAGTTGGGATTGACGATGTTCCCGATGCCGCCACGGCCAGAGGATCTCTTTATTCGCAATTGTAGTGAGGAATGGGTCATGATGTACAGTGGAAGGAGGCACGAACGGGGGCATTTTTCTCTGTCTCGGCGTGCGCGCGCATGAGCTCGCGATCGCGGAGGGAATAAGAGAGGTCGGTGGCAGGCGGGCTCTGGCTGAAGTTGCCTGAGCCGCCGCGGCCGGTGGAGCGAACACCAGGGGCTGCTTGCTGGGAGACAGGCGCGCGCTCTCTCCCCCGCGGCCACGGAAATTCCTGGACCTCCCCGTTCGCGTTCGTGGGGGTCGCATGGAAATTCCCTGCGCCTCCGCGCCCAGATGAGTGCTGCATGCAATAAACTCGATGAGTGTCTGTGGCGAGCGAATAAGCCAAGACGTACATAGCCTGAATCCCGGCCGCGGGAACCCGAGCGACCTGCAGCAGGAAGGCCATCAGCGAATAGGCCGTCAAACGGAAGCAGAACTTGGTTGGATGGTTGAAAGATAAGAGCAGAAGGCGATAAAGGCGCAGCGCCGGGCCTTATCTCTCTTATCTCTCCTTCCTTCAAACCACCACGACAACGAAACTGGGCGCTCACCGTTCCCCTCGACGACCGTGCTTGCTATCGACTCTGTCTCTGCGTTATATCCGTTCTGGCTGGGCCGCCCCTCGCTGCTCAGCGCGCGATTGATCTTGGCGCCGACGGCGGAGATGCGCTCCGAGAATGTGCGCCGCGAATGGGGGGGAACCGAGGACGACGAGGTGTTCTCCGGGCTAGTCATCGTCTGTGGGTGGATGCTGGCTCTGTGCAAGAGAGATTTAAAGTCGCCGACAGCGTCAACAGCGCAATATATGGCGTACTTGAGTCTTGTTTGGACGTGATCGGGTGCAACGTGTGCCTAGCATCACGTTTTCGCCTCCTTTTGGTCGGCTGTACTCTCGTTCTGGTCACAGGGACCCCCCAACATATCGGCATATTTTCACCAGGAACGTGCCCTTTCTTTTTTTTCGAGCCGTTTTTGCGACTGTCTTGCTCCATGACTGACAATAACCAAAGAGAGAGCTGTTTGCTGTCCTAGGCAGTGCGCTGCTAACCGCAAGGAAAAAGTATATTTCACCTTATTCTCACTCGGTACGGATCTAGGGACGCGTCGGTACGCGCTTAACTGCTTGCCGCGGCGATCATCGGTACAGTACGGCCACCCTTTCTTCTCCTTTCTTACCTCTGCGATTTGGGGATAGGCCGGTCTACATGGCGGAATTCCGCAAATCTTGCATGCGCCGCAACGAATAATTTTCCTTTATCTATTTTGGGTCATTTGTAGTTGCCGTTCCCGAGTTCTGTCTCGTGTCTCGGTCCCAAGGCTCTCGTGTCTCGGTCCCAAGGCTATGCTAGGTCCCAAGCCCTTCCTCCCCGACCATGCGTTTATCCCGTCCTCTTTGGCGTATATTGGCCCCAAATTTGTACTCTGGCACCGGGATCCGGGCTGCCATATGCATCCTACCTGACAGCCTCCCCAGTCATCCGACGCAATAGTGGCGTCTTCTGTCTTTTTTCTGACATTTGCGCTTGGGCTGTTCCCATGTATCGAAGTCTCGGCCGGTTGTGCGGTCCTAGCAAGCTTCATGCCGTGTGTCGCTGGAAATGGAATTGGGCCACGCTTCTGACCACCTAGCCGACAGAAAGGGTCTTGGCCACGGAAGGCCAGGGAAGGCCCGTCGTGCGGTCCTCGCGGGCTCAAGGTACCGTGTGTCGCTGGAATGGATCCACGCATCTAACCTACCTAGCCGACAGAAAGCGTCTTGGCCGCGGAAGGCGCGTTGTGCGGTCTTAGCAAGCTCAAGGTGCCGTGTGTCGCTGGAATCAATCCACGCATTTAACCTACCTAGCCGACAGAAAGCGTCTTGGCCGCGGAAGGCGCGTCGTGCAGTCCTAGCAAGCTCAAGGTACCGTGTGCCGCTGGAATGGACCCACGCTTCTAACCTAGCCTACCTAGCCGACAGAACCTCCGGTTCGGCCAAAGCGAACGTGTCGTCCTCCGGATGGGAGTTTTTTTTTTTTTTCGCGTGTTAAAATTAAGCAAGCAGCGCCCACTCTTCCTAGAAAGGCTCCGAACAAATATAGCTACATACCCGACGAAGGTGCAGAGTATGGAGTTAATATTATGCGCTTTCGGTGGGTCCCTTGGCCGTTCTGCACTACTTCATCGAATTGTAAGTCCCACTTGCAAGTTGTACCTGTTTCCCTTTTATTTCTTTGCGCGAAGCGGTTCGGCGTGTCCGCCGTTTCGAACTTCTTCGGGCTCTTTGTCTTGTCTTAAAATTATCTTGAAATTCTCCCTTTATTTCTTTTTTCCTTCCTTTTCCTCTTTTCTTTTTTGGTGTATTTTTCCCAATTCTTTTGGGAACCCACAAACACCGTAACCGAGCCTCATTTGGGAGGTCTTCATTTCTGACAAATACGATCAATAATTGCCATAAATGGAGGTCCGGCATGTGCCGGATCAGTTTTTTTGACGGTTTTTAGGCTCAAAAGTCTCTGTTATGTGTTATGGCAACCAAAGTCTTCAGTTCAGCAGTGTTACGCGTTACGTGAAGACTTGGTCGAAATAATACATATTATCTGCAACTGCCTATCCGGCCAAACTAGGTATCCGGCCACTTGGATAATATAAGCCTACGCAATATGAAATTCTTGAATCTGGCACCTGTACGATGTTGAGGACACTGTATGTCACATTGAAGGCCCGACAAGCCGGCGATCAAAAATTGGGAGGTTTCCGATCAAGACATGGGCGTGTGAACATCATTTCTTATTCTAGAACCGTCTCTCGAAACTTCCGATCTCAAAAGACACTGGGCCTGATTCGCAATTGTGAATCAACCTGCACCAGTGCACCTCCTTCTTAACAACAATGATGGTCGATGGATTCTTAACTATCTGGGTCCACGCCATCGAAGTCCAACTGGATACCGGATCCGCCATTGCACTGCCTTTCTGACTGTTTCTCGACCAAATCCTAGCTGATTCAAGACTTTGGGGGGTCGTTCTCATCCCCTGATTCTGAGAAATTGCACAGTTTGACTCACTAAATGACAAAGGCTTGGTATCAAATGCAGGACCCTCCAGGACAAATTTGATGTGCTCCGAGGTGCACATTCTGGCTGCCGCCTGTGTTGGGCATGCCCGGTGCTTGCTATGGGCCTAGGATTTGGTTGATCTGATTGCACCCACTGAATGTTTCTCGTGCCAAGTGAGCAGGATTTTAACTCTCCTGTTCCTTGTTCACAGTGGGATATGACTGAAATTTGTCGAATTCATTGGTACATACATATGGATTTTTTTGAGTGGGTTGTGAGTGCGTGAGTCTTGGCGCTCAGATAAATCCAAATACGTCCCTAGGCGACATATTCGCCTCAATCTGGGATGTTGAGGCTTTTCGTGGTCTGTAATGCAAGCCATTCTGTCCACAGAGCAATTTCACCCACCTTCTGTGTCAGAAAGACATCTGGATACAGTCCTGATACTGCATAGATATGAAATTTATCTGCACATAATACTACATTCATATCCATTCCATAGTTTGGCATACCTTGGGATAAACAGCACCACTCGCAATGAGCCAATTGGGTGGGTGGCTGGAAAGTGTTTTTTGCCATTTTGAAGCATGCCTGGAAAAAGAATTCAGACAGGCATGAAATTGTATTCTGAATTCCAGAGAAATAATGGGTTCACTTATAGCATGTGGGACATCATTTGGGACCCCACAAACACGCATTCAGATGTCACTATGTATGGGAATGAGGCTAAAATTGCTTAGGTGGCCGGATAGCCAGTCTCGATAATACATGGCGGAATCTTGCCCAAATCCTGCATGTCTCAAACAAATAATCTTCCTTAATCTATTTGGGGTCATTTTCCTGTGAGACATGGCCGATCTTCCGGGAAAGATGGTATGGTATACTCCACATTTGAAATTGCTGTTCCTAAATTCTGTTTCGGTCCCGAGGTTAGGCCAGGCTAGCTCAACGTTTCGCCCCCTTCCTCTCCGATCATGCATTTCGATCATCACCCTCCTGGCACCGTCCTCCACTCTCAGAATCCATTCTATAGGGCCCTACCCCATCCTCTTTAGCATATATTGACCCCAAATTTATACTCTGGCATCCCGGGATCTGGGCTGCCATATGCATACTACTTGACAGCCTCCCAAGTCATCTGACGCAATAGTGGTGTCTTCTGTCTGTTTTTCTGACATTTGTGCTTGAGCTGTTCCCATGTATTGAAATCTTGGTTGCGGAGGGCGTGTTGTGCGGTCTTAGCAAGCTCAAGGTGCTGTGTGTCGCTGGAATGGACCCACTCTTCTAGCCTAACCTACCTACCTGACAGAAAGCCTCCAGTTTGGCTGAAGCAAACATGTTGTCCTCTGCATGGAAATCCTTTTTTTTGGGAGGGTCTCTTTCTCGGGATAAAGTTAAGCAAGCACATTGCAAGAAGTGTACTCTTCCTGCGCAATGCTCATTGAAAGGTTTTAAGGAAATACAATTTTAAGGGCCGCTTGACAAGGGTGCAGACTATGAGGCTGTACACTTTCAGCAGATTGCATCAGCCCCAGCAAATTGTTTGACCTATTTGTGTGGGACAGAAAATTACATCGGTGCTGATTTATGTAATTGGGACAGCAAATATCTGGGTTGGAGCTCCTTCTAGTGTATGACAGCTGAGGGAATGACACTCAGGCGCAAATGCAAACAGGTTGGCATAGTTGGCTTCGAAAACAGGTTCGTCAGTCCTGGTCCTGCTGTGGATCCATGCAAGATGTAGACATTAGGTGATGGTTAAAGCGCTCAGATTTTAGGAACCACTTCTGCGACCATGAATCAGCTGGGCCCTTGGAATGAACAAAGAAAGACTTGGGGCCGCATTAGTGATATTGGTGACATTTTCGAAGTTTCCGCCAGCAACAACAAGGTGTAAAATGTGAGGGAGATGATTCGTTTATCAAAGAAATTACGGTTCCATTGCTATTCCCTTCATCCAGCTGGAATTCCAGGACAGGACTGTCCAGCATTAGTGGCTGGCCAGGTGTTGCTTAGGGTTCTCTTGGGGGTCCATACAACAACTCCTAGAGAATTGGGATTTTCCTCAAATTTTCCTGATTGATGAAGGAGTTTGAAGCTGCCACTGGCAAGGCCGAATGGTGAGGGAGACTCACAATTGAAAGGTACAACACAATAAGAATCATGATGACAGAGTATCTGTTAGAGGGCTGGCACCGAGGCGTGAAGTACTAACAGGCCCCCAGTCACTACCTTATATAGTGGTCCAAGATAGGGTAAATCAGTGCCCCAAAATTGCCCTACCTCTGCTCCACTTTTAGCGTAAATCAGCCTTGAAGTCCTGGGGGTTGCTCTCCTGTAGGGTAAATCGAGCAGAGCGAAAAAGGGCCAGGAGCCTAGTCTCGTGCACTGCCTCTCATGACATCCCATTCCTGGAATCCTGTCATGAGAGTCTGGGCCTAAACCGGCCAGTTAATCGTACCGTTGCACTATCAAAATTCCGGTGTCTTCCGGAATTTCCCGTGAATGCCTTCTTTCGTAGTTTTGAGGCTTTTCACTTCACTTCATGGTTTGGAGGGAGAGTTGTCCATATGCATAAATAGGTGTGTTTGGTCTCCTCAGAATTGTGATGGAGCCAGTGGAAAGACGTAAATATGCCCAACCCACTCTTTTAAACAACCGGCAACACTGCCACACTCTCACGTTCTGCCAAATTCTGTGGACTGCCTGGCCTCCATCGGCAGGACTGCAAGAGAATGTAAAGAGGCAGACCATGTTTATTTAATGAAGGGAAGGATTTTGTCTCTTAACTTTGTCCACGAAACTCATAGAAGTAGCCCAACCAGCAGCGAAGAAATCAGAAAATGATAGCGCATTGGTACGGTTAACTAGCCGGTTTAGGCCCAAACTCTCATGACAGGGTTCAGGGTTCCCGGATCGGGATGTCATGAGTGGCAGTGCACGAGACTACCAGGAGCCAAAATTTGGGCTTGGGTGTAAGTCTGGTGACTTACTCATGGACTATTTTTGGACATCTTGTGATGTCATCACCAAACACACACCAGCAAGTTCATTCAAGTGGTGGTTCTGTTTGGTTGTTCTGGTTCTATCCAAACACACACCAACAGGTTCATTTGAGTGGTGGTTCTGTTTGGCTATTCTGGCTCAAGGACTATATATAAGGAGTAGTTTTAAACCTTTATTTCCCCATCTTGTCTTACCACAACAATCTAGGTTACTATTCCTTTTTAATCATTGTAGCATATCCTGTCTTACCTGTTCACCACAACAATCTAGATCACTGTTCCTGTCATTCTGTCTGATTCAGTGAGGGCTCATTGAAGGCGCCCTTTCATTGGGACGAAGAAAAATGGCACTTTTACGAAACCTTGGTCTGAAATAGGGTACATAAATCAGCTGCCGGAAGCCAAAATTTGTCGGGTAAATCAATGATTTTTTTTGGAAAAAATTGGACCGACCTGTAAGGTAGTGACCGGGGCCTGTACTAATACGTCAAGTTCGGAAGTTGTTCCGAAGATCCAGCTCAGCCTTCCCGGTTTGATCTGTAACGGTTGTTGTGGCTCATTGTTTTGTTTACTGTTTACATTCAAACTAGTGTCTCTGCCAAGTACATGACTGAGGTCAGATCGAGATCTAGGCCACAACGGAGCTTGCTACATCCTTTGCGCGTCGCAGCCACTCCCGTTTTGCGGTGCTCACCATGGATCCTGGATTGCCGATCCGACCGAGAGGCTGTTTTTAACTGCTCACAGCTGTATATAGGAAGGATAGTGGCCGCATGAGTCCGCTCGAGCATTGCAGCCGTTGCACCTGTGACGTGGGACATGAATCTGGCCGGCCTTGATCCAGCCACCTTTCGCGTGCCACCCATGCAAGCGACAACAGAAAATAGTGGTAGGTACTCAGCCCGAACGGCTTAACGTCGATTTAAGTGCACGACATCCAGCTCTCCATCGATAAACATGCGACCAATCTCGATCTTGCAAGGGAGTTCACAAATGCTTTCCAGCAAACAAGTGTCACTTTGGAAATCTCCAGTGGCTTCGAGCTTCGTGAAAAGAGTAAGAGCTCCCCGATTTTTTTGATTTTATTTACATAACCCCGCGAAAAAAGTGGGGTAGATATGACTGGCGAAAACGATATTATAACCGCAACAGTTGGCTCGAGTTCCCTCTCTAGTGATACGGGGGATCCTCCAACTGCACCAGACCCGGACTCAGACTCGTCCATGAGTTGCGCCAGAGTCGGTTAGTGCGGATCAGACACGGATCAGCCTCTTTCTTGATCCCCCGGATTGCTTATGCCCGCCGGGCCTTCTTGGGGGAGAGGTTTGATTTCATAGAGAAAGCGTCGATGAGTCTTTAGCGAGGGAGGGGAGGGGCATCAAATGGTCGGTACACACTCCGAAATGCCTAATACATTTTTACTTTACAAATGCTACTCTAGCTACATTTCCTAGTAGTAATTGTAAAGTATTTGAATAAGATCTTTCTCGTGCCATCATGCCGATAGTTGCCGTTAATCGATTGCCGGGATCACCAGCGCCAGACTCGATCGACTCTGGCGTAACTCTTTCGCTTTAGCCGACGAGTCTGACTCTGGGTCTGGCGTCGTTGACACATCCCCAGCGATACGGTCCAGCCCGTTCCAAGCGACGACGCACACCTGGACCCAGCTGATCGTTACAAAATTGGATTTGTTACGGCTGAACACGCACTGGCCCACGCGAACCTGGAGAATAGAGCGAGGTGACAAACGGTATCTACGCCTTTGACGGGCAAATGATAAGCGGGAGCACCACCCTGGTATGTGCTATTGAATCTAATCCATATTATACCCGTTGCCAAAGAGACCTCGAGCAAGGGTCGTCCCTCGATTCCATGGATTCCATCGCTGACGGCCCGTGCGACCACGACGATCAGCTCATTTGCAGCTGCCCCATTCCGCAGGAAATCGACACGGGCTGTCAAACGCCCTGCGCTGTCGGTTAACCGTCGATGGTTCGATGTGCGGGAACACCGAATGCCCATATTCCCATGCTGCGCTGACCAGTTAGTGTCACTGTTTTGTGCGACGACGCGCTAGGTAATGATCTCTATCAGCCCTGAATGTGACTTCGTACTGATCTGATGTTAGGATTCCCATGTCCCGCTTTTGCGCGCGCGCAAAACGCCGGTGAGAGCCGGCTTCCCTCCTAATTTGCCCATTGGTTCAGGTAAACACACACACCCATCACCATTTCTTTTTCTCTTTCCGATATCTTATTGCAACTGAACAGAACGCCGGATGCGGCCATCTGCACCACCCAGGCCCCAGGAAGCTTCACTAAAGGATTGTACGGAAAAGTGGCTTTTTGAGGGTGAAAATTCGATGAGCCCTCTCCGAACAGTGGCTTTTTGAGGCCGGCTCTAGCATGGCGAAGCTCTCCGGACTGGAGTGGTCGTCTTAAAAGTCAGAAGCTCGACCAGTAAAGACCAACCAAGGGGGTGTACTAATTTATCCAATTGTAACGAACTCACGCCAAATCCTTTCTTGAACAGCCAACGACGTTATGGTTCTAGATTGCCGCCCTCTGTGATTCTGAGTCTGCATCACGCAGTCAACCAAAACGCATTGAGGCCGGTCGTGGTCTCTTAGATCCCATTCATTTTTGAGGAACCAATTATTGGTCAATCACCATATCTTCATTTCACTCTAGCGGTTTCTTCCCTACGCTTAGCTGTATTATCTGAGACCGGTTACTGGGCCACCTTCACATTTTTGTCGTTAAGCCTATCCAGGGAGTAAGATATATGGAAGTATTTGGGCTCGGAAACGAAGGTATGTATCCTATGAGCGAGCCGAAGAATTTTTACGGGACCTCACATGAGCATTTCATAGCCTGCTGAATTTTATTTCTGACGGTATCCCAACACAGGCTTAGTGGGCCACCCAGCTAAATCGTTCGTCCGCACCCCTACTATTCGCCCCGGTGCATTCCCAATCATTCAATGGATAGAGCTACATTATTGGGTACACTCAAACTACAAATCTGTATGTACGATGGCCATAAACTGTTCGCCTTTCTAGTCATCTGCAGTGGGTGAGATTACTCTCCGGACAGAATGGCTTACCCTCTAAAGCACAGAGCTTAACTATGCAAGTGGCCCACTGACTAGTTTGGCCCACTAAGCAGTCGCTGATAATATATGTGCCAGGTTCAAGCCAGGTTCGATGTACTTCGGGGGTCTCGGGCATTGCGATCAGTGTTCAACGTTCAACATGGCCCTCGTACTATACCAGTCTCTTTTGCGAGGATATTTTTCGACGTACTGGGTAGGCAGAACTGGAACAAATTTCAAAATCGACTACTCCGTCACGCAAAAGGAGGAATTTGGGGGAGCCCGCCGTCGGGGCCTGGCCTGGCCTGGGTCTGAGACGATCCCGATAAATAATGTGTTTCGCAACCCTTGGAGCTACATAAAGCTACATCGGTTTAGATCCATGTGGATTTTTCCCTTGGATTACAGCAGTCGGGCGATTCAGCTTGAAAAGGCTTGTGCACCAGAGCGGCTAATTCCGGGACTTGACTAAGTTCCAGATACAAGATAGGGGAGTGAAGAGATTTATTCCTGAAGCTGGAAAAATCCCTCATAGTTGACCTAGGAGGACACGGGTCTAATACTAGTACGGTGAACTCAGAATACTTCTATTGAGTTGCCTCAGTGCATTCAAAAATAAAATCAATCAAGCCCAGGCTCTCAGGCCCAACTGTGCGGTCGGGTCGGGCTTGGGGCTGAGAGACTTCGCGACCAAACCCGAACCGACCGGGCTTTTTTTATGTTCAACCGTAAGTAAGGATTGTTCCCCGCGTCGGGCGCTAGACCACTAAAGATTCGCCGACTTCCCTTGGGATAACGTCAAGAGATGCACCCTTCCCGCTCCGTTCAGCAATCATTGGTCGATTTATTGGCGCATACATACTCAGGGCCTCAGATGATAACCGCCCGTCAGGTTCGGTTTTGGTGCGCTCAAATCCCCGAACATGGAAGCCACCATCTAGGACAGGCGGACGAGTGGGCCCCCTCGTCCGAAGTTTATCCGCTTCACTGCTCTGAGATGAGGGAAATGAGGGAGAAGTCCGAATGGGCATGCACTCCGGCGGGTTCTTGGCGCCAACTTTCCCTAAATGCGCTGGAATTCGCCGGATCAGCGTTGCATAGAGATTTCGGGCACCCCATTGACTGCCCAAGTAGACACAACTTTAGGCTAGGTACCTAGACAATCTGCCTACCCGTTGTCTATGTCCTTAGCCAAAGGAAGGCAGATTGTGGCTACATCCGGCTACCTTGGGGCCTACCCATGCTGCGCACGTAGACCTTGTGTAGGCCGATAGAGACTAAGGGTAGGCCGATTTAGACAGCTGGTCGACAAATGTGAATTCAATGTGAATTTATCATCCTGTCTTTTTTTCAATCAATTCGACAGCGGTCGTGGTGGGTTGGGCAGCGGGCTAGGTGTGTCGATACAGTGTAGACAAATATACATTGAGGTAGACACATGTAGGCATGGCATTGGCCACCATATGCATACCAAGACTCAGGACGATTGAGCAATACATATCTACGTCTATCTCAGTTTGTCTACATGGATCGGCGAATATAGACCTAGAGCACATGTAGACAGAGGGCGATCAATCGGGCCCAAGTTTAGTCTAGGTTACCCCCGGTACTTTGGATGCGAATGCGAGTACCTATAGCTTGAGATTCATTCTGCTTGTGAAGATCGACAAGCACAAGCACTGGTCCTTGGCCATTAACGCAATTGTCGTGAAATAATTGGCCACTGGTGGTATCCGGGGCAGCTCACAGATCCGCACCCGAGGTCGGGTTACATGTCGGTCAAATGACGATTACCGTTGTTCAGGTCGGGTTGGCCTTAAAAGTCCGGTCTTGTGCCAGATGACAAGAGGGTCTCGAAATCTCTCAGGCCCGACCCACGCTCGAGCTGGCCTGGGGAAATTGTATTTTTGAAATGCACTTCAGGTGACTCACAGTATTTGACCCGTCTCCTCCTAGTCTACTCGCCGCAGGTCAATCCTGGGGTATTTTCTGACCTCTTTTCGACTTCGTCCGTATCCACATTTCAAGCTATTTCACGTTCAGTGAAAAATGTACCTATAATTCTTGGCGATACCTGTCATCACCGTGGACCGAAAGAGTGAGCGTGAAGGGTGTTTGCGTGTCTCATCCTGACGTTATCCAAGAGAAGGAAAGAAAAGGCGAGCGAACCTTTAGCGACGCAGGGAATAGTCCTTCCCTACCAGGGCTGGACAGCCGCCTTGACACAAGACATTTGCACCTGGAGTTGTCCAACGCTGAGGTAAATTTTTATCTTTGCGGGGTTACACTCTACGCCGCCTGCCGGTCGTCTAAACGTACTACCGATACTCCGCCCCGCAGTCCCCGATGGTCGTGATGATCTTCCGCCCGTTAGAATACCGGAGGATGTCTTCGATCGCGCGGTTGTCCTCGTTCGTGAGACGGCAGCTGGGGTGAAACACGTTGATGTTGTCAGTCAGGTGGTCGGAGAGCCCGAGGCGCGCGCCTGGGCGGGGATCAGTCTGTGACGGTGAAAGGCTCGGGCGGTGATGGGATGGGAATGGGCGGAGGGGGAAAAGAGCTGATAATGGGATATTCTTTGGGAGGCCGGAAGAAGGGAGGAGGGAAGGAAGAAGGGAAAGAAAGAAAAAGCAAAGAATGTTCGACGGATTGTAGAGCTGCGCGCATGTACGCACCTATGAGAACGGCACCGACACAGGGCTGGTCAAGCACCCAGCGTGTGGCGACATTGGCGATGCTCATGCCTTCGTGGCGATCCGCGATCCCGCGAAGACAACGCAGGAGCGCCTGGAAGAGCGCCCAAGTCCCCCATGCTTTGACAATCATATCAAGGTACTGCCCACAATAATAATATTTCGAATCGCATCAAAGCGAGCGGTGACATTTAATTTTCGTGGCGACGTACCTTGCGTTGCGACGGCGTAAGGTCCCCAGAATACAGATCAGGCTCCGGCTGGTCGAGCCATCTATCAGCAAGAAAGCCACCACACTAGATGGCAGGTCTGAATATCACATATGTGGGCCTGGCGTCAATTAAGCACTTACGAGGGTTCCATATGTTAAGAGTTTCACGTTATGCCGGTGGCAGACATCCGTCATTCCGTGCAGCGGACGAGTGTCGATCAGGGAGAACTGGGCGTAAATCAGCACGAGAAAAATCACACGGTGTGTGGGCGCAGGACCTGGACCTGATTTGACACGATGATGCCGGGACCCAGTTGCGTGCAGATCTCGTCTGTCCGGATGGTATCGAAGTTGCAGAGGCCGATGGCAGAGATGTATCCTTCGCAGCGCAGGTCATTCAATATCTCGAGAGCAGACAGGTAGCCCTTGTCGGAGTAATCCTGCCAGTGGAACTATAATAGGTTTCTAATGCATTAGTCGGCGCGATCAGATGTGAGCCACGCACCTGGAGGAGGTCGACGCGGTCCGTTTGCATGCGCACAAGCCGCTCACGCACCGCGGACTCTACGACTGCCCGGGAGGGCGTGGTGGGTTTGAAAACGCACCATTTCGTCGCTCCAACGACATTCGCCGAGGAAGGAAGCGTCTTCCTGAACTGACCCTGGGGAAATTTCAATTATATATATGCACCAATGAAAGTACCTCGCCCCACATAGATGATCTCTGCGCTTCCGTAGTGATCCGCTAGAGGGGGAATGTTGAGTTGACATCGCGAATTGGAGTTGGGCACGAACCCTAGAGAGGAGTCAGATGACAGTCAATATGGATAGTCGCACAACTGTACCATGTCTGAGGAACCTGTCAGCCCCTAGAATTCTACTCCCTCATGAAAATGATATCACTCACCAAACGCAGCAAATCCGAGGCCGACGTGCTCGCCCATGCATTTGCGGATCCTGGGCACCGGCGCGCTGCCCCATGCGTTGCTTGAGAGCTGCCAGAGGCCACACCAAAGGCGCGTTATGCCTTTCAAGGGTCCCAGATCGAACGTTTCGTGCGTAGCGGAAGACATGTTGGTTCTGTGAAAGCTAGCCGTCGAGGGCGGCCCTTATATGTAATGAAAATTTGGGTGGATATCGTCGTGTACGCCGTCCGGTGTATTATGGAGCAGGGTGCTTGCTACGCAATCAATGCCACGAGTCGCGCTCGGAAAACGATCAACGATGTTCCTTACCGGTTTGATCGGCAGCTTGTATATCTCCGATCGCTCAACCAGTGAGTAGCCGGAGGAAGACAGGCTAAATATTTCGTCAGAAGACATCCCAGGAAGAACTGATCGCCTTACGGGGTATAAAACTGGCCCGACGCGTAGATGGTAAGGGCTCATTTCAACTCGTACCATGCCTGCCCCCGAGACCAGCCTCCGACCCACCAACGCGCGTCCGGTGTTGGGCCATGTGTGAGTGGCTCGACTGGCACATACTCCTGCGATGTAACGACCGTTTGCAGCAACCTAATGGCGGACACGCTCATCGCAAACGCCAATCTGGATGAGTGAGTATCTCATGCATTTCAGTCAACTGCACAATGCTGAGGGCATCTCCTTCGCAGTCTGCGCGCGATCGTTCGAAATATGGTCGCGTCCGCTACACCAGGCATTGCGGCCGCACTGACGTCGGCGGCACGCGATCGTCTCCAGCAGACGAACGCGCGCTGCCTCCCTGGGTCGCATAATCTCTTCACGTCATATGGACCCAACGCCGCACCGACGCAGCAACTCCACGAGTTACTGAAGCGCGCGAGAGCACTATACGGGTCGGGCATGGGATTCGCAAGCTTGGGGTGAGCACGCGCGATTGGCGCCTCTAGTGTGACCGGAGCCTGACTACCACGATAGTCTTCTTGCGTCGGCCGTGCGGTCCACGATCGGACTCCAATGGGACTGCGAGGGGCCCGCGGCGGACATCCTTGCGGTGATAGATGCGGATATCGCGCAGGCCATCCAGGTTCGGACGCGAGCCTCGTGTTGGCGTTGCACTCTTCTGATGGCATTACATACTCCCTTAGAGCTGCAAGGAAGAACTCGAAGCAGGCCGCGTCGAGGAGTATACGTCTGCTCGCAAGGCGCTCGCCGAGCTGCGGGGCGCCGTCGATGCGAGCTGCGAAGACGTCGAGAGCTGGGGCGGAGAGTTCCCGTTCGAGCGCGGGGTCTCGAGTCTCGCGTACTGGAAGTTGTGAGGACATGTCAAGGCAAGGGAAGGGAATGGGAGATGACCATGGCTTGATCCGCGGATCCATGTACGGTTACGCCGCGCTTGCAGTATGTATACGGGAACGCGGAGTAGAACAGTCGCGTCGAATATCGATGCACACCCGCGCTGCACCAATTCAAGCGCCAGTGCCTAACCTAACCTTCTGATTCAGAAGTCCTCGTGGAAAAATGCGGATTACGAGGAATGTCAGAATCGGAAGATCCCACGAATATCCCGACCATATGCATCTGTTCACGGTATCCTCATTCGCAATGCCCGCCCCGCCTTCATTCAGTATCGAGCATGCGGTGGCGTGGGCGTGTCATCGTCCCGTCGCAGAAATAAATTCTGGCATGACGGATCCCCTTCAAGGAGCGGTGATCGCCCCGTGGAAGAAGTTGCGAGGGCGCAACTATCTGCGTGTTTAATCGCACATGGAAGTACTATGTATGTACCCGACGTCGGAGAAACACAAGTAAGAATCAACCGGTTCAACGCCCACAAAGCCACTAGTTGGGCTGATGCCAAAGTATTGCATTTGCGGCAGACGGCAAAACCCGAGATGTATGGTCAAAGAATTCGGGTAATGGAAAGTCTCATCTCTAGTGAAACCTCTGGCTAGATCCCAGAAAAACGCGTTTCTTGAGGTCGTTCGTGGTGCAAAGAATAACGATGACGCGTCTATGTGGCTGTGCCACTTGGCCGCGGCATTTCCTCTTCAAGACATATGATATCCTTCTGAGTCCAAATTATAACTTGACTAGTGCAGACTAGCGCCATTCCATTCCATCTCGTCTTGACTTGTCATGATACGAGAATTATGGTACTTGGATGGATGGAGCGACCGACGTGGCCTTGGTGCCCGAATCAAGCAAGCTCCAAGTCCAAGTCCCGCTTTCCTCGGTGCGCGAGTGGACACCGAGGTTGAATGGTAAATGGTGAGTCGCTCTGACTCTCAACGTCCATATGCCCTGCCAAGGACACGCCACCGAGGTACATCGCGATCGGAGACGGCCGACATCGGCTTCGGCGAGCTTGGGAATCATGTTGGATATTGGATTGATATACTTACTTACTTGGAAAGGTACGTCAACTTCAATGACTTACCTCATGATGATGCTCGAATCAGCGTACCCTTCAATTCGGTCTCCGTTCCCAGAACGGCACGAGGGGAGGAAAAAAATTGCATGCTGTGCTTTTCCTGTATATCATGGGCCCCTCCCTGGCGAATATCAATCCAGGTTTATTCTTGCGATGTATCGTCTCTCTTTCTCTCTCAGCTTCGTTGCACATGCCATTGATCTCCTACCGCACTCCCCCGATCCGCATTCGTTCTACATTATATGTGGGGTATATATAACCTCACCTCACCTCACCTTGTCCTTTTTGGATCTTTGCACGCGCCACACTTCAATTCTGGCGCGAAAGAACGCCACACTCCACCGCCGCAGGGGCATGTCGGAGATGAAAAGTTCCGGCAACTGTGACAATACAATATTAATCAGACCCCAGAACCCTCCAGATCCTCATTGGATCGGAAGAAGTAGTTGATTCATGTGTGTATCACAATCACTGTTCGATTGTATCCTCTCGAGTCGCTTAAAGTACTATAATTGCACATCAATAGAAGTTCAAACTGTACTCGCTTCGATTCAATTTTTGTCCAATCGCCTTCGGAGGTGACGCAAATTATACCAACATAGGTGTAGCTCTAGAATATGAAGAAAGTTTGAAGGAAACCGACTCGATATTTACCAAGATCCAGTGCCGAGCTCGAAAGTCCACTGATGGGATTGCAAAATTCAATACACTGTAGTTTGTAGGCAACAGATTCTTATGGGACCTGGGGGGAGTAGGTAGACAACCTATACATTATGGTACACAAATTTCCGGGACCGAAATCGAGGCGGGACGGGTTATGTAGATGATTCTAACCATTACAACCAGCATCGAGCGGAGTTCGATTTGTGACAAGTGTTTCCTGTGGACGTCCCGCTTCGATTTTAGGACCGGAAATTTGTGTACCGTCATTCTCTAAGTCGTCTACCTACATCCCCCAAGTCCCATGAGAATATGTGGCCTACAAATTACAGTGCATCGAATTTTGCAATCCCATCAGTGGACTTTCGAGCTCCGGGCGGATTCTCGTCCAATACCCATCCGAATTCCTCAAACTTTTTGATATTGTGGACAGGCACACCCGTTGGTTGAATATCCGCTCCGTAGACGATCTGACAAGAATTGAGCGAAAGCGAACACATTTTGTACTTCGAGCATGTTGATGTGCAATCATAGTCTGTGGATCTTTTAACCGGGAATCAAACTCTGAGTGCCCGGCGATCAGAGATCCACATGGGATCGACACCGCCATGCGATCGTCGTGTGCACCGGTATGGTCAAGGTATGGTGGAAATTAAATGCCGACCGAGCTTGGCCAAGCTCAGCCAAGCTCGCCAGGGACCAGGTCCCTGGTTTCATTGAATTGAAATTTACACGGCGAAACCACGGCGAAACCCAAGGTTTTTCATGAGGTTTTTCCCCGTCGCGGGTTTCGCGGACCCATCTGACCACTAGACCGCGCCGCTAATTCATTAGGGTGTTTCATACTTAGAATTTTAAGCCGCAACTCGGTGCCCAACTTTGCCCCCAACTTGGTCCCAACTCCGTGATATTTTTTTGCTCCGTGAAGCACAACCAGCCGACGAAATCGGAGGGGCAAAGTTCGGCACAAAATCTAATTATGAAACACCCTATTCTGGGAAGCAACTGGGAAGTAAGGAAGTAAATTATACTGACGCGGTCTCATGATTAATATTGGAACCACCAGTTTCCTAGGTACGACATGGCTTGGTGGCAAGTTGGAACGGTGCCCGGTATTTCCTCCGTTTTCTCATTCGTGCCCCAGTAATGCGACATGCTACGAGTTTCGTGGCGTCTCACTGGCATCCGACATTCGGCTGAATTCAATTTTCAGGCAAGATGGGTAATCATCCGAACATCGCGTTGAAAACTCGAGCCCCTGCTCAGGCCAGAGGTCCCCTGGATTGACGGATCTACCCGCCAGACCCGCCCGATGTTGGCATGCATCGTCGGCTACCGTTTCCGCTGGGTTACCGGCGCCCATTACCCGGCGGCCCCGATGAAGGCCGAATCGTAAATATCCCCTAGCGGCGGTTCGGGCGTCAGAGGGCCAAGAACGGTTCCACACGGGACAGGATAAGGTTACGGCATATTACCCGGGTTGCCCATGTGTAAAATGAACAAAGGCGCCCACATCAGCGTCTAACGCTGGGATCACGCGCGGAGGACCGGTTACATCTCGTAGACCCGGACTGAAGGTCGTCGGAAGACGATAACATATGTATCAGTGAGCACAAAGTGAACACATCGACGTTCACCGTGGCACGGAGGAGAGTCACGGTGATCAGTTTATATTCCTGTAAGTATATGCATGTGAGTTCGGTGAGGCAGTCGCTCTTACTGACACGGGGCGAGGCTAATGAGCTCTTCTACTTTGTCCGTGGCCCGTGCAAACTCGTAAATCTTCTCCACCATGAGAACTGGAAGATGAAGTCAGGGCCGATGTATCGATATCCACCTCCGACCGATGTTCGTCCAGAATGCGCTGGAAGCCTGAGTTGCTCGACCTCAAGGGAACTACCCTCGCGCGTTCCCCCCCCACCCCTTCTTGGACCACATCGCGTGTGTGTGCATCCTACCCCTGCTCTTCACCGCCCTTGACACAGACTCCTCCCATTGAATGGATTCCGGATCCACAGTGTTCGACTCCCGCCCCGCATCATCGTTTGTCGGGGAATGGGAGACAACCACAAATGGTCCAGTATAGTCAAACTCAGTGCAGAGATGCTTGTGTGGTTGAAGCAATAAACTGAAGGCCTGTGCACGAAATATCTGCCGTTTGGAACGCTCATAATCGTGATGCAGCAATCTGGGGAGGAATGAGTCGTCGCGAATGTTGTACGGCTCTGGGTCGCCTGGCTCGTCGGCATTACAATATTAATGGTAGTCGCAACATCAATGCAACTGACCGACGCGATATCACCGATGGGAAGTGTATGCTCCTCGGTGACCTCCCTCGCGCCAATGGAGGGCCTGGCAGGCTTGCAAGCAGTAATACATTATTCCGCACCCGGAGTATCGGTGGATCTTATTCCTTAAAAATGATTTCACTACACTAGGGGATTATATCAGATCGATCGATTGTGCTATCTGAAAACCAACCTCGATATTATCGCAGGCCTCATATTCGTCCGAGTCGAACCACTCCATAACTTTCATGCGGTCCTTTGCGACCCTTTGGAATTTTTTCCAATCTGGGGATTTCACAAATGCATGGGCAGTAACGAAGAGTGGCGACCTGTATTAGTGCCGGCTTCATCTCGGTAAGGACTGGGTGATAGATGGTGGACGGTGGGAGGATAACGGCCAGCAGCAATTTCACGGGGTCGATGGCAATGTGGGGATACGTCCCACCAACATAGTCAACTAGCCGAGAGAGAAATCCTGCTTTGAGAGCTTTTATGATGCTCCGGTATCCGGGGGGCATGAGGCAAGTGATATTGAGAACATTCATATAAAGGCTATTGTGCCTATAGTTTCCTCTATTGCGGCTGCAAGAGTATCAAGGGCATCGCAAACGGCCTCGACGAGGCCATGCGCCAGCCCCGACGTGGTGAGTGGTCGTCGCATGGTCGACCAGTCGTGTGTTGCCATAATATCCCAGGCAAACCTTAGACATTTGTCAAGGCAAAACACAGAGGAGGCCGAGTTCGAGTGAGAGAACTAGTTGATGTAGTCAGCAACGACTCCTGCGGCCAGTTTGGTCAGACCACCGACGCCATCCGAACAATCCTTGATATTCGCGGGCGGGTAGATAACTGCGGACACCTGATGCCAGACTACATGATTAGTTCGGATGGGGGACGACAGACGAGGGAAATTTGGATGTCTAATCTCGCAAGCCCCTCCGAAAGCGCGGATAAGTATTTTCGAGTGGATGTTAGGCAGCGGCGGGGGTGGGAACGAAGGATTTCGCGAATAAGCAACCGTTCCGCCGAGTTCAGAATTTGGATTGGTTGCGCAATGGTTTTGCATTGCACGGACGCAGTGTGCTGTCATCCTCCTGCGGCGACGTCTGGAAAGATGTGAAAGCATTTGAGTGACGGATGGGAAGCAATTGAGTCGAGAAAGTAACGTACAGACGTAGTAAGAGGACCTACTAATTGTTCCAATTCGGGACCGCGCTAGTATAATATATCCTCCTCCTCCTCCTCACGCACATTGGTCTCACAAGAGAAGATGGTCGTCAGAGCCGAAGAGCCGTCGGCCGATGGAGTGCCGATGGTTTAGTTTACGGCAATCATTTAGTGCTGGCCAAAAATATAATACGAAAAATATATTTTGACTATATTCAGCAAAATACGGATATAATACGGCCAGAGGTCGACTTCAGAATATGACTAGGGATGGATATGACTACGCTATAATATGACTATAATATGATACTCCCTTGGTGTAGTAAAATATATTTCAATAACCATGGTGGGTGGAAGCGGGCCGGAAGCATTTATCTTTGAGATGGCAATCATTTTAAATGGTGGTACAGAGCATACCTGCAGGGGACGTTAATGGCAAGGACGAGGTTGAACTTTACTTTGGCAATATTTCTCCTGTTGGAGGAAATTTTAATGACCCGCTGACTTGGTGGAAGGTGAGTTTCACGTACTGTCCTTCCATTTCAGTACTCATTATTGGTCTCAGAACATACAAGGAATTTTGTTCAAACCCCGATGCTGCCATTTTCTTGCCTTAAAGTCAGAAAATGAGTTTCACCAGGGTATTGCATTACATGGTTATATTACTTCCAGTAAAAAGTTGGAGTTATTGCAATGGCTTTTTCAGTAGTTGGTGGGCTAATGCATTATCAACACATCCATTGGTGGAAGGACCTTTACTGTTCATGGTGCGTGTCACACGAGACATTCTTGCAATCCCTGGTCTGAGCATTTCCGTGGAGTGCCTGTTCTCAAGTGTCAAGCACACATTATTGGATGCTCGTTCATCCATGACCGTGGTGACAGCAGCGGTGGATATTGTGACAAAGGAATAGCTGAAATCTGGGCTTGCAGGGAGTAGACTACATGAAATTAATTAATGCTCATAGGAGGTAAATATATTTTGCATATATTCAAAATATAGTCATATTCCGATTCAAAAATATAATATAATACGCTACGAATACGATACGAGGCCCCGGGGTGGCTACGATACGGTGATGAGTGTATTTATAGCGTATTTGGCCAGCACTACCGGATCATTAATCCGACGCTAAGCGTTCTCTTCCTCTTGCCCCTGTGGCTCCGAATCCTGGCCAATGCATCGTAGCCTCCTGATTCCTGAGATTGTTCATCTCATCTTTGCGGATTTGCAGTCTCTTTCCGAGAAGCTGACGAGCGCAAGGATTTAGCTGCTCTTGCGAGAACTTGCAAGACTTTCCAGGATCCTGCCCTGAGTTTTCTGTGGAGCAAACAAGATACGCTCAATAACTTGTTGAGAAGCCTTCCACCGCATCCTTGGACAGAAACATCGTGGCGTCTCCCGGGCCATTTGCCAGGCCGGCAGGTTGTAAGTCGTCGCAGCTACGGGCGCGCGGCGGCGGTGATTGACCTCGATTTCAATAGCGCTTAACCGGTCCGGTTGAACCTGCCGATTGGGAGGTGCCCTTAGTGTATGCACTTCGCATTCGGACATTGACCCTGACGTCGTGGCCTCCAGACAAATTCCCCACCGCCGATACACTGCAGGCAATTAGCTCCGGGCTTCCCCGGGACTATTTGTGCCCCAATCTTCGTACCATATCCTGGGAACCCAATCGCGACACTATCTTCCCATACATTATGCTTCTCCTTTGTCCCAGGATTACAGAAGCTACAATCTCATTTCCCAGCCCATCCAGCATATCTCTGCTCCCCACTCTGGCGCTTGCATACCCGGCTCTTACAGGACTTCACATCGGAGGGAATTTATCCGAATCGGAGGATGCCGCCCTCGTGCGTTCCACTACATTGGAAATTGTGATGCAGCTGGAGCGAATCGAGACCTTTTCCGCGACGAACCTCGATAGAGCGGTTTTCCACCATCTTTCGCAGCTTCCATCACTAAGATCGCTACGCCTGTACGGTGGCGAACTACAGGATCTCCGCCCCGCTCACCTTCCCCCCGACGATACCCCACAAGACCATCCGTTTCCTGTTCTGCATGCGATCGATTTCGATGCATCGATCTGATTCGAATTCATCATCGAGTTCCTCGGTCTGTTATCAGACTGTCGCATCCCTTCTTTGGCCATCATCAGTGACTCTCTAGTGACGAAATCCACCGTAGGTGGCGTATATAGGGCCTTGGAAGACCACCTGTCGCACACCACTCTGCGAAGCCTTCGGGTCGAGCAAGAGGCGCTACCGGGGCTGCGATTTCGGAGTACTTGATCACTGGCCACGAACTTGCAGCGCTCTTCTGTTTCGCGAATCTCGTGGACGTCTGCCTCGTACCGGCCATTGGATTCGACATCGATGACGCGACCGCATGGGATATGGCCCGTGCATGGCCGAATCTTCAGTCCCTAAAGTTATATACGGCCACAGAGTTTTGCCATCTGTCTAGCATGACACTTCACGGCCTCCGGGGCTTAGCAAAATACTGCCAAGCCCTGAAGCACCTCGCCGTTACCTTTGATGCCTCCATGGTCCCACCTACCGACGACTCCCCGGAGACGAGAATTTCACAGTCATCTCTAGTCCTGTTAAACGTTGGCGCGGGGGCCATTACTGACTCGGCCACTGTCGCCCGATTCTTGTCGGACCTCTTTCCGAACCTCGAAACAGTCGCCACACACGGAGCGGAGCGCTGGGAGTACACGCAGGATGTGCCCGACGAGATGGCCGCGCATGCGCACAACATATTATGGAAGCAAGTCGATGCCATGCTTCCAAAGCTCGCCTCACGTTCTGTCCATCAATCATAGTGTTGGTATTTCCCCGTTGCCAATCTTCCAGGTTGACGAATTCTGAAGCTTGGATGACCCCAGACCCTCACTACGCGCGTCCTATTCGGCCGTGCTTCCTCGTTCTTCAGTATCTCGAGCTGAGGTCTACACAGTCGCAATATAATGTACCATTCATCTGCGCCTTATCGCATTCCCGCCTCGCGTCACTCATTCTCCACATTAATCCGCCGCCCGCAGCCGCTGCTGCCACCGAAATCTACGCTGATATTTGACAATATCTCCCCACGGCTTCCCTCACCAACACTTTTCATAGCTAAGAAACATTTTAGTTGTTGGTCGGAAAAACAGGCTGGTCGAGATAATCAAACTCCAGCGAATTGAGAGATGCGGCAGTCCTCGTACAAAGACGGATATCGACCGTGATTGTGACGTTCCCCGTCCAGAGTATTGAACGAGCCTGACCGTGTCCTTCAATAGAGGGCATCTAACGGCAAGAGTCGGAATAAGGCCCACTTGCGAAGCCGATTGGAAGGGGCCAAGGATAAGATGCACGAGTTTCGGCGGAAGAATGAGAGTAATTAGCGCAAACGATGGGATCTTCTTTACAAATCAGTAGAGGTCAGTAAGATTAGGAAAGAGGTGCTGGGTGGGAAGCGAGTAGCGAAGGATCTCCAAAATTGCGGAGAGGTCCCAACGGGAAGCCAGCGAACTATCCGTGCAAGAAATGCATCGGACACGACGAGTGTAGAAGAGTGGTCCGGGAGAATCGGGTGACATATGTAGCTGTGGAGTAGTATCTCCTAGACAGACGCTTCAGCAAGTGGTCACCTCGTACCTCGGCTTGACCTGTGGAGAGAAAGATAGGGAAAAAAAAATCAATCCACATCAAGATTCAAGAAGCGTGTAAATGGAAACTCACTTTATCGTTTGTCTTCCAGACTCCAGTGGACATGCAGTCGAGAACATGGGTTATGCTATCTTGAAAGGACCAAAGGCCGTCCAGCGCAGGTTCACTGAATGCCTTGCAAGACCGTGCCAAACGTGCGATTTTTGCGAGATTCATCCTTACTCAGCTCCACTCCCCGAACCGGCCATACATGGTGGCAAACGATTTCGACGACCTCTGGGATTCGCAGGACGCGCTGCATTTCTTTGAAGCGAGGAAGTGCGGAACAAATTTTCAAAAACTTGAAGAAGATAGTTAAGGCTTGGGTGAAGAATGTCGGAATTCCGATCCGACTTCATCCGGCCGTCATCCGGAAAATTCCATCGAGTCTTTGTGGCGGGAAAGGGAATTGTTACCAGTATTAAATGAAGGGCAGTATTAAATGGACAGCTTCATGCCGCTTCCGCCTCCACCTCCGCCTCCTCTCCGGCCGTCCACACCGTCCCGCGGACGTCGCGCGTCCACAACCGATTGCCGATGGACACGACCTCCAGGCGTGGATTATAGCGCACCCAAACGGCAAAGTACTCCCTGACGTCCTCCTCGCTGGGCAGCGGGGGCACATGCCGCAACCCCGCCGCGCCATCCGCCTCCCATTTTCTGATTTTCGCGGAGTAATGGCCGAATCCATCAGCGAAAAAGCGAGTATGGAGGCTGGGTGGCTGGCGCACGGCGTCCTCCGGCCGGGCGTGGATGAGGAGCGTGTCGATCTGCGTGCGTGGGAGGTGGTGGACGCCGAAGTTGAAGAGGAAGTCCTGAGGCGCCGTAAAATGAGCGGCGATTTGGCAGTCGTCAGACGGGAACGTACGTCGGAGGGGCCCCAATAGCGGTGGACGAGCTTGATGCGCGTGCACTGCGTGAAGCGGTGCGCGATCTCGTGCAGGACGTCCGCGTCCCAGTGCTCCAGCGTCAGCTCGATATTGCGGACGCCCACAGGATGGAGGTTTTCGATCACTTGGAGCGCTTGCTGCGCGGAGATATCGTCCGTCAGGATGACCTTCGCAATTTGCGTCGCAGAGCGCATGAGCGAAGCCGCGATGTAGTGCGGGCCGGAGAACGTGGTTAGGAGGGGCACCACGAGCACCGGCAAAGGCTTGGGGCCGGGGTCCTCGACTGAGGGCGGGCCCGTCACTTTGAGGTCAACGAGGTTCCGCGTGTCGGGGAGCAAGCAGTACGCCTGCTGCATGACCCGCCAAGAAGACTTCTCGGACGAGACAGTGAGGGACCTGAGCCCACTGAGAAGGGCCAGCGGCATCAAGGTAAGGTTGCGCGCCCTGAGCGCATCTGGCCCGAGGCTCTCCAGATGCTGCCCCGCCCGATCGAAGGAACCAACTTCGTGCAGGACGAGGCTCGTCACCGTGAATGGTGTCGCGGGAGGCGCATTGGTCCGCTCAAAGGCGTAGATCCCGCACCACATCAGGCGCAACTGCCTCAGATTCTGGAGCTGCGTGACCGTGGTGTGGATGTGCGACGTGATGCGCCCGTTGCGGATCGTCAGGCAGCTCAGATTCGAGAAGATATCTAGTGAAGCGAAGATATTTCTCTGTACGAGGAAGTCTGTGGGCTGCGGTCAATGCGGCCCCAATGCTCGAGCGAAGGGCACGCACCATGATCATAGTTGAAGAGTCTGAGATTCAGCGCCTTGACGCGGTGCCGTCTGGGGTTCTCCCTCCACTCCGCGAGCCGGGGCTCGACGTCCTCCGCTTTTTTCCAGTCCATGTCCCGAGTGAGCTCCTCCTTCCCCAGGACATGAAATTGCCTAGAAGACAAGACAATGTCCTTGAATGTCTCGTCGTCCTTGACAAACGAGAGGATTCGCAGCAGAGTCTCGGGCGGGAAGGGGGCTAGGGCTGTAGGGGGTCCCGAGAGTGAGACCGACATGGTGACAGGGAGAACTGTAGGGAGGTCGGACAAGGGGCGGCGAGGCGAGAAGGATAAAACGCCAGCTGAGAGATGGTGTAGTCTGTGCTGATTGTGGGCAACGTTCTTGGAGCACAGTACTTGGGTGATAGGCAGTGATCGAATTATATAGGGGGGTATTGGCAATTAGTCTCTCAGACAACAGCCGAAGCATTTATGCGTGCATGAGACGAATGCCAGAGCCAGGCGGCCAGGGAAAGGAAGAGGGAAGTCGCAAAAGCCATGATGGCATTGGTATGGATCCGGAGATATCAACGTGTTATTTCCGTACACCGAATCTCTAGCGAATTTCTACTTTGCGGCGGCAGTTTGCTCGGGAGGCTTGCTTGGATTCGGGCTGGAGCAGCTCTTCCGCGCATCCGACTTGAATGGACGGCCAGAACACAATCTGCAGCCCCAAACACGGTAGCGTCCGCATCCCATCCGGTGTCTCTCAGGCGTCACGACCTGGAGCATACGCGCGAGCCATAGCCCCAGTACGGGCGCAAACTGTGACTCGACGCACCAGCCAGAGTCATAACCCGCTCGAGAGCGGGACGGCACCAGCACGTCTATAGGTCTATAGGTCCATGCACTGCGTCGGTACCGCGGCCGTGCCCGGCGTCTACGCTCCGACCACAGCAGCATACCCCAGAACGGCAGGACCTGATGCACAAACACGGACAGCGCCGCGAGCACCAGCGCCCGTGAGACGAAAAACAGCGCGGCACGGGCGCCGCCCACCGTCTTCGTTCTGGCTCCGCCGAAGGCCCACCCAGGGGCCCGAGGACCTGTTATCCGTACGCGTCCTCCATCGCCCCCGCCGGTCCACGAGCCCAGGCCCTGAACGACACGAGTGAGTGCGCTGGGCCGGCGCATCCCGTACGGATGACAGACACGCATCGCGCATTGAGTGCCCGTCTATCTCCACGAGCGGTATGGGCAGGCGAAGGGACGCGGTAAGACTACGCGTAGAACCTCCTGCGAGTCCGCGACGAATCAATCAGCCATGACGGGAGGAGGTCAAGGCGTGTACTCACTTATCCGCTCCATCTCGACGCCGCGCTAGTACGTACGGGACCATGCCTTGCGCATTAGGTGCTTCGTCGATCACCACGAGCCGGCGAAGGAGGGCGGATGTACGCAGCTCCTCCTGCGATAAGTCAATCAGCCACGACGGGAGGAGGTCAGCGCGCGTACTTATATGCGAGTACGTCCCGAGACCCTACCGGCGTAAACGCGGAAGACGGACGAGGGTAACTTTGCCTACACGGAGATTCATTGAGCAAACAATGAGGGATCGCGGGACGGGGGCCAGGCAGACGTACCACATCCAGATGCAAACCGAGACCACGATCGTCTGCTCAAACTCTTCCCTCTCCGACGTCGACCGTAGGAACCGTGATCAGTCGTGGTACTGCGGGATGGCGCCGGAATGACAAAGGCGGATCTCCCTCTATTGAGTAAACGTCGGCGACGAGCAGACCGCATCCAGGGCGTAGTCGGCGCCCCACATGCGTCGCTCGACCGCTCCACCGTCTCGAACTCGCAAAATACGCGCCAGGACCCGCGCGCTGCCCTTGTCGTTGGTATATCGCCCACCAGCGCGCGTCGCCACCCGCGGCGCAGTCTTGATCGAGTCGCGATCACGGTAGAGCGGCGAGCGCGCATCCAGCTCCTTCAGGCGCGCTACACACTCATACGGGCACTTCAGCGGCATCCTTCTCGAAGAGCGCCATGTCGTCCTCGAAGACGTCAGGGCAGAGGAGAAGATGTGGATGGTGCTGTCCGTGTATGGCTTCAGCAAACGGCAAGGGACATGGGCGGAGGACGTACCTGCACATGTGTCCGCTGTCTCGAGCAAACCCCGCCCTCTTTCTCTGGTCGAATGTCCCGTCCCCACCAGATTGTGTACGCCGGCGTCTCTCCGGTGCCTTGATGACGTGGAGCCATCACGGTCGCAGTGCAGTCGCAGACGGAGAAGTGCTTCTTCGTCGAGGTCTGGCGCCATCTTCGCGGGCAGTGCCGCATCGTCCCCGGGACTGTATATACCGCCTAGAGCCGGGCCCATCCGGGAGCATCTCCCCGGCGGTACGACCTGCGTATGCGTGGGCTGCTCGGATCGTCTGGTGGCGCGCAGACTCGGCGTGTCTAGCGCCCGGACGGAAATAGCTGTAATATAATAGTATACTCCCTGTGAAAGAGGAGACAATCAGTCAGGCGCGATTATCGCGGCGAGGGAGACGACATACGATTCGAGAATGAAGTGCCGTGAGTGGATAAATGCGCTGAGCCAGTCGTTGGCACGGTGTAAGCGCATGGCGGGAGTCCATGTCCACGCGTTACCGGTGCGGTCTCCTGTCCGTATCCATCCGTTCAGCAGACGCAAAGGAAGGACATGAGACAACGGACGGAGCTCATCGTGGTCGCACCGTGGCCTCGCGCAGTCCCTCCACGCAGCGACTCTTGGCCGTGTTTGAGATCTGGGTGCCAATAGCGGAAATCGACGAGCCAGAAGCGGCCCATGAGCGTTAAGAAGCATTTCCCGACCTGCGCGCGAACCGCTTCGTCTGGGTGGTGGCAACGCGCTGATACACGGACAAAGCGCCCACTCGGTACACAGCTGCTCGAGGAGAATAATCAGGCGCGATAAGCATGGCAAGGCAATGACAGGACATACGCGTCTTGCCTCAGGATGAAAGAAGATTAATACTGACAGGGCAACGGACGTGCGCCATGCGCATGCCTGGGACTTTGTTAAAGAGTCCTGCAACAAGTCAGTCATCGGTATCGCGGTACGTAGGAGTGCAAGAGAACGCACTTCCGCTTGAGGGGCGCTGTGCCGTTTTTGAAGCTGGGGCTGCTGAATGAAGCTCGAGGGCCGATATCATGGATCGAAGAAGCTTTTGTATGTCCGATTACGGATTTCGCCTGAAAATGGCCCCAATGTATGAAGGCCCTTATTGGACAAAAGTAATTTTCATCTGCTCACGGGCTGGAATTCGTCGAGATCTCTCAAGATCCCGAGAGAATCCTCAAGAATCCTCGAGATCTCGAGAGATCTCTAGAGATTTCATTTTTTTTCTTCGAGATCTTGCGAGATCTCGAAACGGGAGGTCGAGATCTCGACTGTTCTCGAGGTCTCGACAGATCTCGACAAATCTCGACCGCGCTCGAGATCTCGAAGAATGTTGAATTCCGGGGTTTTGTGAGCCTTGCAAGGGCACACCCAGGATGGGAACCTTTTAAGGTCGCCTAAAAGACTTACGAAAAGAATGTGTATTCGTAGTCTAATATATCTTGATTGATTTAGCAAGATTCAATGAAGTAGGAAAGCATTACAGACACAACTAGAATTAATATGTCTGTCCGGCTTCATTAATTTCTATTCTATTCACCATGTAAGGAAGGCGTATGAAAAGAACGTCTGTTAGGTGCCGAATCAACCATAATCGGTTTTTGAAGTATCACCTGTGCACAAAAGGCCCCCGAAAATATCATGTTTCGATAGACCTTTGCGGCAGATACAAAGGTCGTCTTTCCAATATAGCCGAAAGGCCTACTGAAAGAACTTCTTTCAGCAGTGCTTTCGGCTATATTGAAACAAAGACTTTCCAATGTAGCCGAAAGGCCTACTGAAAGACGGTCTTTCCGCACTGCTTTCGGGGATATTAGAACAAAGACTTCCCCTGCTTCTTGAAAGACGCACCAAAACATCGAGTTTTAGGAAACCCTGGGGTGCACCCTAAGGTACACCCTCGGGTGCAGCCGCAGGTGCATCTTCGGGGCGGGTCGTCGGGCCTCAGACCCCCTACGGGTATCAAATAATAACTAAAACAACCCCGTCCGCCGCGCGAACGGAGAATATATTCATTGAAGTCAATACTTACATGGGTCTGTCCTACGTAGTATATCCGTCGTCTCCTCCATTATCCCGACGTGTATCTGAAGAATGGCTGATTTAGCCCCAGGTTTTTTTTTGTGACAGAGATACGCACTCTCAATCTTCGAAGGTTCGAGTATGGATCAGGCAGCGACGTATGCGCTGTGTATTCAAGTAGACGCAGCCTATAATATATACATTAGATCCTGCCATATAAAGTCAGCAAAAAAATTCAAAGAAAGGGAAATGGACGAGACGTACTGTATGTACACTCCACTTCACAGTTCCTCTTCTCTTAGCTACCCAAGATGTAAGTATATACATACAATCCAGACATTATCTACAATTATCCCCGAAGAGTAGTTATCCAGGCGTTCTCCAAATCCTCCCTGAAGATGTCGTGAGCAACAAATTACAGACAGACAAGAGATGGCGACCCACCGCGGCGCATCAGATTCACCGAGGGCATCCAACACACGGCGGATGCACGCCTCGACCTCCCCGAAGCCGCCGATATTCTGCAGCCACCAGTACTCCTGGTGTTCGACATTGCAGGAGCACACTAGGTACGCCCGTGTGTCCTTCATGTCGAAGCAGATGTGGCACATCCGTTCTGTACATAAAGACAATTAGCAGAATAACTAGATAGAGTGAAAGACTCACCAGTGGCCATCCGTTGCCGCGGGTGGAAACAGAAGAGCCATAAATGCGTCTGGGCGACGTTGCACTTTGAATAGCCCTTTCGGCGCGATGGCAAGTCCGTGGTGTGCCCGACTTTCACCCGCATGTGCCCGAGGAATTCGGCCGCGTTCATCTGGCCGGAGGAGAACAGCCCGAGGAAGTAATCCTCGACGACGGCCGTGACGTATACGGCGCCGTAGCCCTCCCTGGCGAAGCGCCCGGGGAACTCGACGAAGGCGGCCAGGCGGGCGTGCGGCGGCAAGGTCCCTCTGGAGGCCCGTTAGCCAGCAGAAATAAGGAATTCAAACAGTTCACTCACATTTGAGTGAGGGTTGGCGGAGTCGTAAAGATGAGGTGGAGTCCGGCGCGGGCGCGGTGGTATCGGAAGGGCTGGCCGGCGGGGACGGGCGCTCGGACAATGCGCCAAGCCACGAGGAGCGCCGCGACAACGAGCGCGGCGACGAGCACGAGCAGGGCGGACACACAATTGCTGAGCGATAGACGCCCAGAAACCGGCGCCGCGACAACGAGCGCTGCGGCGACGAGCATGAGCACGGTGGTCGCCAAGTTTCCGAGCGATAGACGCCCAGAAACCAACGAGAATGTCATCTTGCAGTGGTGGTGGTGGTGGTGCGGAAGCAAGAAAGGTCGGGCGCTCGACCGAGCTTTTATAGGCGGCGGGTGTGGTGGTGGTGGTACGAAAGGAAACGGTAAGAAGGCCGGGGAGCGTCGGGGCGCCTCCGGCGGGGAGAGCGACGCAATCGGCGGCGTCGCGTCAAAGGTCGGGATGTTTGGTCGTGTTAGGTAACGGCGCCGACAGCCTCCGGCGTGGTTGCCGAGCGATAGACGCTCAGTAACCGCGGTGGTGGTGGTAGTGCGGAAGGCGGGAGGCAGCGGGGAGGCGGGCCGTGGTAACCCCCATGTCGGGGAGGGCCTGGGTGCCGGAACGGAGGCGCGCGCTGCGCCCGCGCCTCTTCCGGGAGGCGAGCCGCCCGAAACGGCGAGCGGCGAGGGCGGGATGCGGCGCACAGCGACCCCGATCCCAGGGAGGGCGTCGGTGAGGTGGGAAGAGCCAGGTGCTGGAGGGGAGGCGCGCACACGGGCGCTCGCGGACGAGGCGCTCGCGGGGTGGGAGGGGCAAAGTGTTGGAGCGGAGGCGCGCCGCGGACATGGCCGCCGCGGGCGAGCCGCTCGTGAACGAGCGACGCTCGCGGGGCGCTTGTTTTTTTTTAGGGGGGGGGCGCCGCCCGGAAGGGCGATCGGCGAGGGCGGGACGCGGCGGGGAGGTGGCGCACGGCAACCCCGATGCCGGGGAGGGGGTCGGGAAGGTGGTGTTGGGAGGCACGCGAGTCCCCCCCGTTCGCGATGGCGCGTCCCAGCACCAGCGGGCGCGCAAAAAGACAGCAGCGGTGCGACAGGCGGCACGCGATGGTGGGGCCGATCAACGAGCGACGAGCGCTCGTGGACTGGGCCCGTAGACCGAGACGGTCTTCGTGCGTAATACTCAGCGCGCAATGGTCCTCAAGCTGAGGTACAATTTTGTTAAATTATCATAATGAAGCACATCAATAAAATTACTGGAAATGAAGTATCAGCTCGGCGTCTGGCAGGCGGGAGCTGGCGGGGACTTACCAAAAGTTCGACGTACTACCAATACACTACTTACGGGAGTCTTGCGCGCCTGAGTCCAAGGTCGAAAGCGCTGCATTGGGATATTGTCAATATCCGGAGATCGGGTCGGAATGGAAAACTAACCTCGACTTTGAAAAAATGTCGAAAATTATGGGGAGCTGAAAAACCAAGCATCAGCTGGGTTTGTAGCGAGAGGAAGAAGCGACTTACCAAAAGCTCATTAAATATATTAGACACTGACCGCGAGACCCTTGTGCCGCTCATAGTAGAATTGAGAGAACTGGAAGAGAAGAGACTCAAAATGCGCTAAACTCGTGTCATAGAAAATAACCGACCTCAGGCAATCTCTTGATCATTTTCGAGCATCGATTAACGGCCTAGCACCGTGGACTTTAAAAAAAAGAATATCGAAAATTGTGGCGAGCTGGAAATCAAGCATCAGCTGTGTTTGTACTGGGCGGGAGCTGGAAGCGACTTACCAAAAGCTCAAGACATATGTTAGACACCGGCCCCGAGAGCTTTGTGCCGCTCAGAGTTGAATTGAGAGAACTGGAAGAGAGGAGGGTCAGAATGCGTCAAACTCGGATCATAGAAAAAACCGACCTCGGGCAATCTCTGTCCCTTCAGGACGCGCGCGGAGAGCAACATGAGAGGTCTTGAGAATCAAAAAGCGGTTGAGACCTGCGCCAAGCGATCTACGCTCGGGGAGGGTCAAAGTCAAAGGACGAGGGTCATAAGTTTGAAGGAAAGATTGGTGGTGCCGACGAGCGCGCGACTAGCCAGAGGCTAGGGAGAGTAACAGGATAGGTCTTAAAGCTTGAGAAGCGATTGAGACCCGCGCCGAGCGACTCACACTCGGGGAGGGTCAGCACGCGGGTCAAGGGTACCACTAGGAGGACATCGAGAGCGACAACAAACACTCGTTTTCGCTGGAGGGTCGGTAGCGGGTAACCATGCGGGGGCGGACGGCAGCGCAACGAGCGATCTACGCATCGTGGGCTGGGAGCGGATGGCAGCGCAACGAGCGATCTATGCATCGTGGGCTGTCGTCCTCGCGGTCACAACGAGCGATATACACTCGGTGACTGCGGTGGTCAATGGGAAGCGGGTCACTACTGGGTCACTACCTTGTGACGACACGTGACCCTCCGAAATTCATTTTCACTTGAAATTTACACTTACAGTCGCGCAAAATAGTTTCAAGTCTTTCTTACAAGTGCGTGGCAATGCAGAATCAAATGCATGAGTATTTGGGTATCGTATGGTAATTTACATCATTCCAATCATTTAACAAGCCAACAAAAGCATTCGCATAGCCTCTACCAGTGTCCACCCCACTTCAAGTTTAGCCCTGTAAATAAGGTGTCACTGCCAATTTCGAAAGGAAAGGGACGAGCATACCCTTGACAGGTTCAAAACCACTGCTCGGTCCTTGGAAAAATTGTAGCGCGCGTAGTGGCTGATGATAGAGTTTGGATCGATGCTGACAACGTTGTTCGACATTTTGGAGGAGTATGTTGACGCAGGAAAATGAGGGAAGGCTTTGAACGGATCGTTCTTGCCTTGGGGAAGAGGGGCCTGGTGCCGAACATTAAATCGCACTTCGTCTTTGCCGTTCGCATTCACAGTGATTTCCTCGATACTCCCCGCCCAGATTTTCGCATCATCATCGAGATACAGAATGAGACTGTTACCTAGGTGCGTCTGGGCTCTGGAGTAGTTCACCCCGTCGTGCTGATAATGTGCAGGACGATGTTCGGCAGATTTAGTCTTGGACTTGACCGGGGGGTTTCTATCTCCAAGATTAATGCCAAGGTAGAGAGTAAAGAGCCGATAGAATTCGCGGAGGGCACCCGGGCAATTTGGCCGATTTATCCACCGGCGAAGGTTTGCACTACGAATCCAGGTATTCATAATCGTTGCTTCATGTTGGCCTTTTTTATTGTGAGCATTGATAAATTGTACAAGGGGTACAACTTACCACCGAGATGATCGTTCGAATTTATCTTGCCTAGTTCCCCAATAAGGCGTTCAGTGGGGAAGGCCCACCAGTTCACTACTGGTCCGAGAGAATGCATGAAGTCGTAAATATGCAACGACACGTGAGGGTTTGTCCTAGTTCTGGGAGTGATTGTATGAGGATATAGAGGTTGAAGAGTTGCGAGCCATTCCTTGATGCAGTCGCGGTACGCCGCGGCACGCGCATTCGACTTTGAATAGCGGCAAGCAATGGTGATGGCTTGGTACAGTGCCATGCTATGGACAAGAAGCCGCTGGAAATGAGCCGCGTCAACCCCCTCTCGCTCCGCCCATAAAATGACGAGGGCAATGGGCAGGTAGATAGTTCCCGTGGTGCGCCATTCATCTGCCTTGATGGAACCAGCGCCCGCCTCTCCGAAGTTTCTGGGTACATGATTGACCCAAGCAGGAGTGGTGGTATTCGCAATAACGTCTTGAATGAAGCGGATGTCCTCCTTGGTGATGGTTTTCGGGCGAGGAACGTATGTGGGGTCTATGAGCGGCCTTTCCAAACGCTAGTGGGACAAAAGTCAGTTTCAAAGAGGCCAGGCGTCGCGACTGGACTTACCCAGGCGACTAACAGGTTGACGAGGGGACCTTTCTTCAACTTCCCTAGGTACTCGTGGAGCATAACATTAGCCGGTTTCTTTCGCGACAAGTCGAGGGTCCAGCAGAGAAACCCAAGGGCCCATTTCGTTTTTTTCATCATGTGTTTGCGCAACACCTGTTCTGTGAATACCTCTCGCTTGAGTTTTGCGCGGACGGGGGGCTTCCCGTCGTCGTCATTATCGGCGCCGCTTTCGCTGCCGCTTCGCTGCCGCTGGCGCTGCTCTGGTCGTCGCCGTGATCTTCTGTATCGGGCAATGTATCGGTGAAGGAACGGATGAGAAGACGATGGAGAGCCGCGACGGCCTTCTCAAACCTCTTCCTCGAGTTCGTGTTTAGGGGAATGAATACCTGCGGTACTGTCACTCGAAGTCCATTCCGGACGACTTCCCCGCTCTCAGACTCAAACTCCACGAAGTTGAAGCTGAAAGCGGGCGGAAGCGCCTCGGCCTTTCCTGCAACGTCAGAATTGATTTGGATGACGTGCCGGGAGTGGAAGGCCCCCAGTCCCTCCAAACCACAGTGCATGAATTCCGGGGGAACCATCCGGGGCGGGTTCCAGTACGGGAGCCTCCACAGTTCAGAGTAGCGCAGGCCGTCGGCCTCGTAAATCTTTTTGCGTTCCGCGAGCGTATTCGCATCCCGCCAAGCTTCTGCTTGGCTGCGCATATGATGCACATCTCTGGCCTTCCAGTTCTCGCAGTCAGTTCTGTACGCATGTTTGCGTCCACGACAATCGCAGACGGTGCACAGGATGTGCGAGGTGTGCTGCGCCGCGCCAATAACATCACGTTGTGCGGGTAGATCGTCGACAGAGAGGATGAAGGCAAGGTCCATGGCACGCCCAGACGGACTGGCCCCTGTTTTCGAAAGGTGGATGCCGCGTTCCCACCCGATGACCCCAATATCGACCATAGGCCGGAGATAACCGTTCAAGTGCTCGCCATGGGGAGTATTGGGACCGGTGAGGACTTGGACGAACAGATTTTCAGGCTTTTGGCGGATGGCGAGCGTTAAATTGAGACAGTAAGCGGTGAGCACCCCAATGGAAGCAGCACTCGAACGCTTCCGACTACCATGGGGCGGGAAGTAGTCGACGCTGAAGCCAAAGAGGAGTCGCATTTTCTTATTTGGCCCCCGATCAATGAAGAGTCGCCCGTCGGGTCCCAAGAACGTTTGTATGAGTGTGCCATGTAGGATGTTATCCACGAAATCCACGTCACCCTGCTTCTCCCCCCAGGATAGCGCCTCGTCGCAAGCGTCGTCCATCTCCTTCTCAATCTCGGGAGTGGAGAGCAGGCGAGCGAGATAATCGAGGAATGAATGAGAGAGGAAGGGTTTAATGGGTCGCGGACCACTTTCAGTGGCGACAAGCAACGGCGTTCCACAATTGGATCGACCTTCGATCCCGACGATATCATTTTCACAATTCGCGGGCCATGTCGGAGTGTCAGAGGCCGAAAGAGTGGGGGCGTGGATGTGATGGCACGAGGGACAGGTTGCATACAAAACAGATTTACCGTCCAGCTTCAATTTTTTCATGGCGCTGTACAGAGTGGTCGGTAAGTCCTTTAGAATCTCCTCCTGCAGCGCATCGTAGGAGGTATTCCCGGCCGCGTCCGACCGCACATGTACCGACATGGCCAGTTTGATCAGGAGCGTGATAGCGCCGAATATGAAATCCGTGTTGGATATGGCGAGACCGAGGATCACGTTGCAGACGAGTCCAAGGACAATCATGATCTGGGCCATGACATCGAGGTCCTGGATGGGGTTTACGGAGGCGTATGCTAAGTCCAAGTTAGCTCATTATTAATGGCGGGAAAAGCAAGTCCATACCTGAGTCATACTGCAGAGGCCGCTTGTCTTTCGGAAGCTTCGCAGTGAATTCTTTGAGTTCGCATTCGAGAATGCGCATCTCATCAACTACTCGATCTCTCTCCGGAGTGTCCTTCAGAGGTCTCAAGGAAGCTGCAACTAGTTCGAGTTGCCGCTGCGCCTGATCCGCCGTCTCCCACAACCCATCCGTGTTCTTCGACGTGAGATCGGCACCCTGCAGGCTTGACCTCGCGGTTTGGATTCTGGGTGGAAGGGCTTCTAGGATATCCACGTATTGTTGGTTCCGGGTGGATTGTTGAGGAGGGAGTTGTGCGGGAGCGTTTAATGCTTCAGCGAACACTGCTTGTATGCTCTGCTCCACCTCCGCCAACATGTCGGTCGCAGGGCCAGCTTGATAAGCACTCGAGGTGGCCGGAGAGTCGGAGAGGGAAATGCGCGCCACGGCTTCCGTAAGTGCCCTCTGTAGGTGCGGATCAGCAACACGGCGACATAAATATTGAAATAGTTCAGTTACTCACCGTTCCGTCTAGGTTCGCGGATTCATCTGGGTTCTGACCCGCATTCGCACGAGATTTCTGCTTCAACTAATTTTCAGCTTGTTAAGGGTTCAACATCGAGTAGACGAAAGCACGCACAAAATCTTCAAGTTCACGACGATGGGCCGCCTCATCGGTAACGGCGTGACGCATAGGACGGCATTCACATTCGCAGTGACGCGCCCGCGGCCTTCCCCTGCGCATGGTGCGAAATTATGGGCTTCCGAAAGGCTTCGTGTGTGGCTCAAACGATATACACCGAGACACTGGACACAGGTTGGAGCGAAGGTGATTTGCGCCTGCGGTTTTATATGATGCAGCAACAAATCCGTCTTGTTCCGTATATGGGATTTACACGCGGGGCAGCACAAAGGGATGTTCTTCTTGAATACAATAACCGGGGTTTCTGTTTTGCGACCCGCGCCTGGTCCTTGTCCAGTTACCCCCAAAGAATACAAAGCAGGTCTGCAGGCGCGGTTAGATTGCTGGAGGATCTACCCCCAAGAATCCAGAGCAGGTCGAGTAGGTCGCCATATCTTGCAATGAGTACGATAACCAGACTCTCTGTGTTGCACTCCGCACTGCTTAGGCCTTGTGATTTACCCGAAGAATGTCGACAGGCGCGGCTGGATTGCTGGGGGATCGACCCCCAAGAATCCCGAGCAGGTCGACATGCGCGGTTTGATTGCTGGGTGATCTACCCCCAGTAATCCCCAGGTCGACCAGAATTTGTTGAGTGATCTACACTCAAGAAATTGACGATGCCGTGAGTCTCCCGGCTCGACCCGGCATCATCGATCATGATGGTCACGGGTTGACCCACTTCAAACTTCCGCGTTCAATTGGCTTCCTGGGTGCATGTCTCCCAGCAAGCGCTATAACCGGACCTTCCTTGAGTGCAGGTCGCTCAACGAATGTGCTGGCTCCCCAAAATATGTAACTTGGGTGCAAATCACCCATTGCGGGTACTGACCCTGACCCGCTCATGCCAAATTCCATGTTGGCGTTTCTTGGGTGCATGTCGCCCAGCAAGTGCCATAACTGACCTTC